>WNWK01001199.1:23496-33496 GCA_009830355.1 Cherax destructor | reverse complement strand
CAGAACCACTCCAGTGCCCTCCCCCTCAGAACCACTCCAGTGCCCTCAAACCCTCAGTGCCTCTCAGAACCACTCCAGTGCCCTCCCCCTCAGGACCACTCAGTGCCCTCCCCCTCAGAACCACTCCAGTGCCCTCCCCCCTCAGAACCACTCCAGTGCCCTTCCCCCTCAGAACCACTCCAGTGCCTCAGACTCCAGTGCCCTCTCAGAACCACTCCAGTGCCCTTCCCCCTCAGAACCACTCCAGTGCCCTCCCCTCAGAACCACTCCAGTGCCCTCCCCCTCAGAACCACTCCAGTGCCCTCCCCCTCAGAACCACTCCAGTGCCCTCCCCTCAGAACCACTCCAGTGCCCTCCCCCTCAGAACCACTCCAGTGCCCTCCCCCTCAGAACCACTCCAGTGCCCTTCCCCCTCAGAACCACTCCAGTGCCCTTCCCCTCAGAACCACTCCAGTGCCCTCCCCCTCAGAACCACTCCAGTGCCCTCCCCTCAGAACCACTCCAGTGCCCTCTCCCCCTCAGAACCACTCCAGTGCCCTCCCCCTCAGAACCACTCCAGTGCCCTTCCCCCTCAGAACCACTCCAGTGCCCTTCCCCCTCAGAACCACTCCAGTGCCCTTCCCCCTCAGAACCACTCCAGTGCCCTTCCCCCTCAGAACCACTCCAGTGCCCTTCCCCCTCAGAACCACTCCAGTGCCCTCCCCCTCAGAACCACTCCAGTGCCCTTCCCCCCTCAGAACATCTCCAGTGCCCTTCCCCTCAGAACCACTCATCGTTCATAATCTTCATAATTTTGGAGAGGGAATAGCCACAAAACTTTAAAAAAAAAATTATCCATCAAACGTATTTTGACAACGCCGAGGTGCTATGAATGACCTACATAAATTTTTGTGGTGGGAAAAACGAGAGATGCAGTTTGATATAGACAAGTGAGAAGTTCTAACCCTCGGCAGTGAAAATAACTGCCACTTATAAACTCACTTATGGTGAAGAGTCGTACTCAGTGAAAATAATACTTGGGCCTCCTGGTTAGTAGAGATCTAAGACCAAAACAGATGAAGGTATGAGAAGGCTGCTGTTAAAAAAAATTACATACATACATTCACATACACACAAATATATATATATATATATATATATATATATATATATATATATATATATATATAATACATACACACACACACACAAAGGATCCCATATAGAAGAGGACCCCATATAGAAGAGGACCCCATATAGTAGAGGACCCCATATAGTAGAGGATCCCGTATAGAAGAAAATCCCGTATGGAAGAGGATCCCGTATAGAAGAGGATCCCGTATGGAAGAGGATCCCGTATAGAAGAGGAACCCGTATGGAAGAGGATCCCGTATAGAAGAGGATCCCGTATAGAAGAGGATCCCGTATAGAAGAGGATCCCGTATAGAAAAGGATCCCGTATAGAAAAGGATCCCGTATAGAAGAGGATCCCGTATAGAAGAGGACCCCGTATAGAAGAGGATCCCGTATAGAAGAGGACCCCGTATAGAAGAGGACCCCGTATAGAAGAGGACCGCGTATAGAAGAGGACCCCGTATAGAAGAGGACCCCAGAAGGGGTTGGAAATATACAGACCAATTAATCTCCCGAGTTTGTCATGCGAGTTATTAATGAATATATACAAAGAAAAACATAAATAAGACAGGTGCAGTATATTTAAGCCTACAGATGCCAATGGAGGAAGTGAATGAATTTTTACCTTATTTTCAAGGCTAACCACAGAATAAATCAGCTTCGGATACATATCTACTTGCAGGGAACTCTGGATAAATATATCAGCCGAACACAGTAAGGTGATGGCAATAAAGGAACCAGATGTGCAACTACAGTGCAACTACTGCTATATTTTACTGTGGCAACGGCTTGACAAAGCTCCTGGAGAGCGAAACGTTGTCACAATAAAATGTCACATTAGTTTCACTTGTGTCCTTATACCTAACATTGTCGGTAATTCTGCCAACATTATTACATTTTTATATATGCAACCTAGAACTGGAACGAGTGGGACTGAACCTCTCTAGAACTGGAATGAGTGAGACTGAACCTCTCTAAAACTGGAATGCATGAGTCTGAACCTCTCTAGAACTGGAACGAGTGAGACAACCTCTCTAGAACTGGAACGAGTGAGACTGAACCTCTCTAGAACTGGAACGAGTGAGACTGAACCTCTCTAGAACTGGAACGAGTGAGACTGAACCTCTCTAGAACTGGAACGAGTGAGACTGAACCCTCTAGAACTGGAACGAGTGAGACTGAACCTCTCTAGAACTGGAACGAGTGAGACTGAACCTCTCTAGAACTGGAACGAGTGAGACTGAACCTCTCTAGAACTGGAACGAGTGAGACTGAACCTCTCTAGAACTGGAACGAGTGAGACTGAACCTCTCTAGAACTGGAACGAGTGAGACTGAACCTCTCTAGAACTGGAACGAGTGAGACTGAACCTCTCTAGAACTGGAACGAGTGAGACTGAACCTCTCTAGAACTGGAACGAGTGAGACTGAACCTCTCTAGAACTGGAACGAGTGAGACAACCTCTCTAGAACTGGAACGAATGAGTCTGAACCTCTCTAGAACTGGAACGAATGAGTCTGAACCTCTCTAGAACTGGAACGAGTGAGACAACCTCTCTAGAACTGGAACGAGTGAGACAACCTCTCTAGAACTGGAACGAGTGAGACAACCTCTCTAGAACTGGAACGAGTGAGACAACCTCTCTAGAACTGGAACGAGTGAGACAACCTCTCTAGAACTGGAACGAGTGAGACAACCTCTCTAGAACTGGAACGAGTGAGACTGAACCTATCTAGAACTGGAACGAGTGAGACTGAACCTCTCTAGAACTGGAACGAGTGAGACTGAACCTCTCTAGAACTGGAACGAGTGAGACTGAACCTCTCTAGAACTGGAACGAGTGAGACTGAACCTCTCTAGAACTGGAACGAGTGAGACTGAACCTCTCTAGAACTGGAACGAGTGAGACTGAACCCCTCTAGAACTGGAATGCATGAGTCTGAACCTCTCTAGAACTGGAACGAGTGAGACTGAACCTCTCTAGAACTGGAACGAGTGAGACTGAACCCCTCTAGAACTGGAATGCATGAGTCTGAACCTCTCTAGAACTGGAACGAGTGAGACTGAACCTCTCTAGAACTGGAACGAGTGAGACTGAACCCCTCTAGAACTGGAATGCATGAGTCTGAACCTCTCTAGAACTGGAACGAGTGAGTCTGAACCTCTCTAGAACTGGAACGAGTGAGACTGAACCCCTCCAAAGTTACGGGACTGAACACCACGTTACTTCACTTCAACTCAGTATAAAAGTCACCTCTGTATTCGAACAGAAAATAAAGTTTGCTGCTCTGGCAAAACTTTCTGATAATAAAGACACTTAAGTGACGCATCTGAGAGTTATTCATTAACTTGTCGTTATTGTTTAATATATAATAGTGCTTAAATGTGTGCAAGGGAAAAAAAGATTAAGATATATGTGCAACAGTTGGGTGTCTCTATTGATAATATGTTTCGTCTACATAGTAGGCTTCTTCAAATACAAAGGTAGCAGTAGAAATGAAATAAAGATGATGTAATCAGTCCATCAATCTTGGAGGAAAAAGTATTTGAGGTGGTCAGTCCCTCAGCTCCATGGAGCTGAACTCTTCTCCAGGCTGAGGGACTGACCACCTCAAATACTTTTTCTCCAAGGTTGATGGACTGATTACATAGTCTTCACATCTCTACTGCTTCTGTACTCGACTGAAGAAGCCTACTGTGTAGGCGAAACGTTTCGGAATAAAGATACCTAACTGTTGGACATGTGTTACTTATGAACGAGTAAAATAGTGACTAACCCATGGGTAAGCAGCAGGAGCGGGGCATCGGGGTCCAGGCTGGAGTTATAGATGCTGAAGGAATCCTTAGGATCCAAAATCTAGAGAGGAAAATTAAGGGAGTTAGCCCTCCATTTAACGGACGTCGTTTATAAAATCAATTATTCTTATGTTGGATAAATGCATGATTGAGAGGGTTGGGATCTGAGTGGAACTTTCACTTGAGTTAATAGGATTATCAAAACTTACTCCTTGAGTAACACTGATAACTCAAAATGGTATAAAATACCCACAAGTTGATGATTAAGACATGTGCAACAGTTGGGTGTCTTTATTGATGAAACGTTTCGCCCACACAGTAGACTTCTTCAGTCAAATACAGAGGGATTAGTAATGATGAAATAAAGATGATATAATCAGTCCATCAACCTTTGAGAAAAAGTATTTGAGGTGGTCAGTCCCTCAGCCTGGAGAAGAGTTCAGCTCCAGGGTCTGGAACAACATTGTTCCAGACCCTGGAAGATAAACACCATAAAGACACCCAACTATTGCACATGTCTCTTAATCTTCAACATTGATGATGAGTTGGGAGAATATTTGTATTGCCGGGTTTGGATTTTGACAAGGACCTGCCAAGTATAGGCCAGTAGGCCTAGTGCCGTGTTCCTTCTTTATGTTCTTAGCAATCAATTACAATGAAAACTAAGCACTATACCCACAAGGGTCATACGATAACGGCATTATATTTTGTAAAACGCTAAGAACACAGGGGTCATTCACCGCGTTTGGAAATGAGAGGAATCAGGTTCGAGACAAAGGGATAGTGGCTCCACTTTTTGGGATCAAGAGCCCTTTATCTGCATTATGACGAGGAATGCCTTAGGGAGAAACATGAACAGGTTTAGTTTGTTAGGTTTAAAATATCAACTACACGAGGGTCATTAAGCATGCAGTTCACAGCCTATCAACTACACGAGGGTCATTATTGATGCAGTTCACAGCCTTTCTACTACATGAGGGTCATTATTGATGCAGTTCACAGCCTATCTACTACACGAGGGTCACTATTGATGCAGTTCACAGCCTATCAACTACATGAGGGTCATTATTGATGCAGTTCACAGCCTATCTACTACACGAGGGTCATTAAGAATTCAGTTCAACTCTGCGTTAACATCAATAAAATTTTAATCACTAAAATAGGGATGAAAGTAACCTCCGAGGATATATACACAAAGAAACACACTTTTCAGAGTATATATACATATTCCTCTCAAGGTATACGCAGACAGATACCTCTTAGGGTATATATACACCTATCAGGGTGTATGCATAAAGATACACACTTCTCGCAGTATGTATATACACAGATACATGCCCCTTAGAGTATCCACACACACAGTTATACACCTCTGGGGATATATATCCTCATCTCAGGGTATAAACACAGATCAAGCAACACACTCTCCACGGATACACCAACAACTGTGTTGACTCATACCACCACGTGTTCGAAACACCAGGAACTCACACGTTCGAAAGGTTACTTTTGAGTCGTCAACCCACCAGGGAGGGAGGTTTGGGAGTCCCCTGGATTAAACCTGATTCCCTCCCATTTCCCAGGTGCTGTTAAAGGCTTTGAAGTTCTTCCTCATGACCATAACAAAGACTGGAAGACATGACTCGAAGTTTGGAGTCAGTGTGTCGGGTCATCAAGGCTGCAAGAATATTGGAATGCCCCAAAAAATAGCTCTGATGTTTTGAAAATGGTATAAAATACCGATAAGTTGAAGATCAAGACATGTGCAACAGTTGGGTATTTTTATTGATGAATCGTTTCGCCTACACAGTAGACTTCTTCAGTCAAATACAGAGGGAGCAGTTGTAGTAGTGAAATAAAGATGATGTCATCAGTCCATCAGCCTTGAAGACGTAGTTTTGAGGTGGTCAGTCCCTCAGCCTGGAGAAGAGTTCTGCTCCATAGTCTGGAACAACATGAAGCTGAGACAACAGTATGGAGACACTGTCACACTGGAGCAGAACTCTTCTCCAGGCTGAGGGACTGACCACCTCAAATACTTTTCTTCAAGGTTGATGGACTGATGACATCTCTTCCATCTTCACTGCTTCTGCTGCCTCATCAGTACTGACTGAAGAAGCCTACTGTGTAGGCGAAACGTTTCAAAAAAGTTACCTAAGTGTTTGATGTGTGTTATCGACTTGTGCGCAAGGAATATATTAATAATGTGATGACCCGGTGGTAACTCAGCTTCGTAAAAGAGGCAACAACAACAATTACTGGCTGATTGCACGAGATAATTTCACATTCGGAAGGGTTGATGATGGCTTCCAAGTCTTCGCATCACTTCAAGTTAGGTGTCCCGGTGGGCAGCGAACTCCGCTCACACACTGAGTGTCCATGGTACGATCCCCGGTACGAGTGGAAACACTGGGTGTGTTTACTCACACCTGATACAGTCAAGCCGGGTGTGTTTACTCACACCTGATACAGTCAAGCCGGGTGTGTTTACTCACACCTGATACAGTCAAGCCGTTTAAATGTTGCGACACTGGAAAACGTATCTAAATGATTCGGAAAACTAACAAGTTGATAAATTAAGACACATGTGCAACACTTGGGTATCTGTATTGTGGAAACGTTTCGCCCCACAGTGGCTTCATCAGTCCTGTACAAAGAAGAATGGTGAAGATCAGGAGTTTGAGGTAATCAGTCCCTCAGGCTGGAGTGATGAATCGACTCCAGGTGAGGGACTTATTACCTCATCTTTGTATGTGAGCTTTACGTCTTCCATGACCCTTATGGTTTAGCGCTTCTATTTGATTATAATGATTAATAATAATTTAGTCTTCCAATTATGTTCATGAATTTGTCTTGATAAAAGCCACTGGAGGGCGAAACGTCTACAGTAAGACACCCAGATGCTGCACATGTGTCTAATTTTCATGTTGTCGGTATTATAGACCATTCACGTAGAACACTTCAAGATATTTATTAGGGCGAAACGTTTCCTCTAATAAATGTACAAAATTTTAACGTCAACAGGTTTCTTGGTTTACAGAACAAAAGCATCCTGGAGTATACCGGGAGTATCCTGGGTATCCGGGAGAAATACCGGGAGAAACCCCTGGAGTATACCTGAGTTTACCTGGAGTATACCTGGGTATACCGGGAGTTTACCTGTATTATCCTGGAGTATCCGGGAGTTTACCTGGAGTATACCTGGGTATCCTGGGTATACCTGGGTTTCCTGGGTTTTACCGGGTATACCTGGGTTTCCCTGGATTATCCGGGAGTATCCTGGAGTATCCTGGAGTATCCGGGAGTATACCTGGAGTTACCGGGAGTATACCTGAGTTTACCTGGGTATACCGGGAGTATACCTGGGATGCCTGGGTATACCGGGAGTTTACCTGGAGTATACCGGGAGTATACCGGGAGTATACCGGGAGTATACCGGGAGTATACCTGGAGTTTACCGGGAGTATACCGGAGTATCCTGGAGTATCCTGGGTTTCCCCTGGATTATACCTGGGTATCCGGGAGTATACTAGATTACCTGGGTATCCTGGAGTATACCTGGAGTATCCTCAGTATCCGGGATTATACCTGGATACCGGGAGTATCCTGGAGTATACCGGGAGTATACCGGGGTTTTACCTGGAGTATACCTGGAGTTACCGGGAGTCCTGAGATCCTGGAGTATACCTGGGTATACCGGGATTTTTACCTGGAGTATACCTGGAGTATACCTGGAGTTTACCTGGAGTATACCGGGAGTATCCGGGAGTATACCTGGGTATCCTGGAGTATACCGGGAGTTTACCTGGAGTATACCGGGAGTATACCTGGAGTTTACCTGGAGTATCCTGGGTATCCTGGGTTTACCGGGAAATATCCTGGGCATCCTGGAGTATACCTGGGTTTCCTGGAGTATACCTGGGTAGTACCTGGAGTATACCTGGAGTATACCGGGGTTTTACCGGGAGTATACCTGGGTATACCTGAGTATACCTGGAGTTTACCTGGAGATCCCTGGAGTATCCGGGAGTATCCGGGAGTATCCGGGAGTTTACCTGGAGTATCCTGGAGTATACCTGGAGTTTACCTGGAGTATTTTTTGGAGTATACCTGGAGTAAAACCGGGAGTTTACCGGGAGTATACCTGGAGTATACCTGGAGTTTACCGGGAGTATACCTGGAGTATACCTGGGTATACCGGGATTTTACCTGGAGTATACCTGGAGTATACCTGGGTTTACCTAAATTATCCTGGAGTATCCTGGAGTTTACCTGGAGTATACCTGGGTATACCTGGAGTATACCGGGAGTATCCTGGATTTACCGGGAGTATACCGGGAGTATACCGGGAGTATACCTGGGTTACCTGGAGTATACCGGGAGTATCCTGGGTATCCTGGGTATACCTGGATTTTACCTGGAGTTCCTGGAGTATCCTGAGTATACCTGGAGTTTACCTGGTATACCTGGAGTATACCGGGAGTTTACCTGGAGTATACCTGGAGTATACCTGGAGTTTACCGGGAGTATACCTGGAGTATCCTGGAGTATACCTGGAGTTTACCGGGAGTATACCGGGAGTATACCGGGAGTTTACCTGGAGTATACCTGGAGTATACCGGGAGTATCCCTTGGAGTTTACCGGGGTTTATCCTGGAGTATACCTGGAGTTTACCTGGAGTATACCTGGAGATACCGGGAGTTTACCTGGAGTATACCTGGAGTATACCGGGAGTTTACCTGGAGTATCCGGGAGTATCCGGGATTTTACCTGGGTATCCTGGAGTATACCTGGAGTTTACCGGGAGTATACCGGGAGTTTACCTGGAGTATACCTAGAGTTTACCTGGAGATACCTGGGTTTACCGGGAGTTTACCTGGAGTATCCTGGAGTATACCGGGAGTTTACCTGGAGTTTACCTGGATTTTACCTGGGTATACCTGGAGCTTACCTGGAGTATACCTGGGTTTACCGGAGTATACCTAGAGTTTCCTGGAGGGTTCCCGGGGGGTCAAGCGGCCCCGGTCTGTGACCAGGCCTCATGGTTTATAAGGACCTGGTAAACCCCAGGCTGTTACTGCTGGCCGCACGCAACCCGACGTACGGCCACAGCCTGGCTGGTCAGGTACTGACTTTAGGTGCCTGTCCAGCGCCTTTGAAGACAGCCGGGGGTCTATTGGTAATCCCCTTATGTATGCTGGGAGGGCGTGAAAGTCTTGGGCCTCTGACACTTATTGGTTGTCTCTTATCGTGCTAGTGGCCCCCTGCTTTTTTATTGGGGAATGTTGCATCTCCTGCCAGTCTTTTTTTTCATAGGGGGTGATTTTCGTGTGCAAGTTTAATACTAACCCTGGTTTTCCAAGTGTATATTATCATGTATCCCCCGCCTGCGTTCAAGCAGGTTGAGGAATTCCTTGGGTTTAACAAGAAAAAGAAAATTATGATTTTGATGCTGGTAAGGGTCTTTTTGACCAAGGCTTCGGGTCTGCTCCCCCTTCCTCGGTTAAACCTGCTCTTCCTACCCCCCCCCGGGGGTTTACCCGTACGGTTTGGGCGCTTCCTCGAATCGCCCCAAATCTCTCTCTTGTCTCTCTGGCCCCAGCTAACCTTCTTCTTATAGACCCCAGGCGCCGCCCACGAGGTGCTGCGTGGGGGCGGGGGGAGGCCCCCCAACACACACACACAAAAGAGCGAAATGTAAAAGACGCCAGCGTATGCCCCACACACATACACGAAAAACTTTTGGAGCGGGGGAAAAGGGCCCCAGTGGGCAGGAAGAGGCGGGGCCAAGAGCTGTAATTACCCTGAAACCAAAAATAGGTGAGGACACTACATACGGTGAGGGGGTTTTTTGTGTATCAAAAAAACACACACAACGCCTCACGTAGCGCCCCCGAACGAGAGTATTCAATCCGGTTCAGGGATTCCGTAAGCAACCCTTCGCCATCAAAGAACCCCTCAATTATTTGCTCCTAAAAAGATTGCATCATGGGTTTTTCAAACTTGGGACTGGGGCAAAGCCACCCCTCCCCCCTCCCAAAATTAAAAAAATATATTATTGCACTGACAACCCCCCCCCAAAAAAAAGTT
>WNWK01001199.1:0-23396 GCA_009830355.1 Cherax destructor | reverse complement strand
AAAATGTAAATACAATTAATCCTTTTTCCACCCAAAAATTTTCCCCAAAAAATTCTTTTTTTAAAGAATAAATCTATAGTTTTACATACAGAAAACAATGAGAAATAAATATAAAGCACTAATTATAATGGACAAATGAACAGTTAAATAAGTTTTACCTTTATTGAAGACTCTTGTTGGAGTATGAGAGTGTTTGGAGGCAGGACAAAATAGTCCTTCAATATGACAATAATATCAGCTCTACAGCTTATTTATCTAGCACAATTCATCTAATATGACATAATAAACAATATTACTAAATAGAAACATGATATGAACTCTAGAATGAATAATACATGTCATTATGAATCTAAGGACTGGAAGGACTGGTGGTAGTGTGTTTGTTGTTGGGTTGGGTATAAGGGCCACTGACCATAAGCTGTGGTGGTAGTCGGTTTCAGCAGAAAGCCATCACCACTATCACACAAACAATGTGCATAATTTATAAATAAGAAATATTTACACTTTAATTTATAAATAAGAAATATTCACACTTATATAAATAAGAAATATTTACACTTACCTTGGGGATGGTGGCAGAGGACGACGCTCTTCTCAGTGTCCCTATAATCCTCAAACATTGTAGAAGTTAAGTTTTGTCTCGTCATTTTCTATCGATTAATCACTTAACTTACTTAAGTAAGTTTATTCAGGTATACACAAATCCAGTTATACATAGATTATCATACATAGCAGCATATGTGTAGAAAACCTAGGATAACCCAAAAAAGTCAGTGACTTATTTCCATTGCTACACTGTTAATGCTACACTTTATCACTGGCTGGTGCTATAGCCTTTATCGACTTGTGAAGCTTCTTTGGACCCATGGTGACTTATTTCACAGTGACAATCACTAAACCAGCAATAAACACAATAAATTTATTGTGAAATGTTTGAAAGAGCACGCTGGGTATTGTTCACTCAAGTGTAAACAACACTAGACTGGACAGGTCTGTTACGGATCGCTACACGAGAAAAATATTGACCATAAAAAGCCTTAATCGTTACACGAAAAAATCGTTATTCGGACAGATCGTTACTCGGGGTCTACTGTACTCTAATTTTATGAGTTTCTCCATGGGGAAGTGAAAAAGAATTGTTCTTCCATAAGACATGTGTTGTAAGAGGCGACTAAAATGCTGGGAGCAAGGGGCTAGTAACCCCTTCTCCTGTATAAATTACTAAATTTAAACTGTTGTATCTGAGTGCCTCTGCCAAGACAGTGATTATGTATGAGTGATGGTGAGTGTTGAATGATGATTTTTTTTTTTTTTTTTTTTGGGTCATCCTGCCTTGGTGGGAAACAGCCGACGTGTTAAAAAAAAAAACTTTTATTTTTATTATTAGGTCACCCTTCTCAGTGGGATATGGCTGGTTCATTAAATAAAAAAAGTTATGAGTTATGTATGAGAGGAAAGTAAGCATCAGCTGTCTGGAGTGACACTACTGTCATATCATTACAGTGATCAAACAAAAGCCTGGTCAGTGGTTGGTCCAATAGACAGTAGCTACAGTGAGAGTAAAACTAGATGGGCAAGAAGGAAAATGGCATCAGAGAGGAAGAGAGAGGGAAAAGTTTATAAACTAAAGGAGGAGGTACATTGTGTAAGATATAAGCAACTATTGGAGGTTTTACTGGAGTTTTATTGTCTCATAACCATCAAGTTATCATACCAAGGTTATTAAGTCCCACTTAGTGCATATTCATTATATACTGATTAACTATTGTTTTCCTATAAGATTCCTGAATAAGTTCTCAAAGCTGTAACCAACTCAGTTTTACTTCCATTTCCACTCCATGTGGACACCATGTTAGAATCCTTTACATTGAAAGTGTTTTGTAGATGACAGTTAAAATGTCAGTGCAAGAAACTGGTTACAGATGATTTCACAGTATGCAAAATAACCATGGTGAAAAACTAGTGAATTTCCAAGCGCTTTCACGATTTCATTAGAAATTGCAAAAAAGCTTGGAAATTCACTATTTTTTCACAGTGGTTATTTTGTATAACCAATTAAATAGACTAAAAAAATTCTGTCTTTAGGTCATTCTGCTTAAGAAAAATAGAGAAAGTTTAAGTTTGAGTTATTAGTTATTGGGAAATATATTTTATTGGAGTAATGCGAACTTCACGTGGAATATAGATATGGAATAGAGAAAAAATTCTCATTTAAATTTTTGAATGACAGATTTAGGGAAGGAGATTTTGCTGATGGTAAAATGGTGTAGGAATCCGAGTGATTTAAATCATACACTGTACATTGAAGTTGTAGTCCTTGACAAATTAATAGAAACTAACTAAATGTGGCAGAAGCATCATTAATTGGCAAAGTATTTTCTTAATTGTATTTTTCAGAATTTTCTCGCATCCAAATGTTCTTCCTGTTGTTGGATGCTGTAACCATCCACCAAATCTGGTGGTGATCACTCAGTACCTGCCATATGGATCTCTCTTCACACTTCTCCACCAAGATAGTAGAATAGTGGTTGACACTGCTCAGGCTCTCAAGTTTGCCCTTGACATTGCTCGTGGAATGTCCTTCATCCACTCGCTGGAGAAGCTGGTTCCTAATTTATATTTGTCGTCCAAACATGTTATGGTGAGTTTTTCATTCCCTATACCATGCTGTTATCTGTCAAAATTGTTTGCCTTCATGCTTGCAACAAAATGACTTTACGAGCATGTCATGATGAGCTTTGTGTTTTAGTACAACACATGGTAAATTTCTCTTCAATTGCAAATATTCTCTGGTAAATTGTGGTATTTTGATTATGTACAGACTGATATTTTTCTTTTTCTTTGTGTTCTTTTCATTATACTTTGTCATTTGTATCTGCCTTATGATGACTGTCCTTATTCTTTACACATTTTTATTTCAATTGCAAGCAAGTGGCTGTTTCAGTCATCAAAACTAAATCAGCTCCACCACCAGATTTGCCACTTCTCTTCTGAATTTTCCAAAAGAACTGTCATTAATGCAAAGTAACTGTGACGCTTAACCCTTTGGGGGTCCACAGGCCCTCTCCGAAACTCGTTCTCAGGGTCCCAAATTTTTCGGAAAAAAAAATAATTATTTTTTCTTATGAAATGATAGAGAATCTTTTTCTGATCACAACGACACCAAAATTATGAAATTTGATCGAAAACTAACGGAATTATGTTTTTGTGAAGTTAGCAGTATCGATGACATTTACGCATCGGCGATTTCGCCCACTTTGAGCCCTATTTTCGGCAAATTCCAATGTTTCAGTCTACTAAAATTATAGCTATTTTGCTAGAATTCCATTTGTTCTATCAAATGAGTACAAGAAACGGCCAATTTATCAATTTCAACTACCCAATAAGGTGGTCAGAAATTCGCAATTTGGCCAATTTCACACAAATTTCAAAAGATACCAATTTCAAAATAGGGTCCAGAATAAATGAGACAGACATTCCTGGCACTCAAATAACAATTTATCTGTTCATTAGTCACGTCTCCAGGCCCCTTTTACATTACTTTTGCTTTCCATTTTGAATTTTTATTTTCACAAAAAATAAAAGATTTATTGTTATGTATACAACTGCATCATTGTAAAAATGCTATAAATAATATCAGCGCACTTGTGCAAGAATATTAGACTACCCAGTTGATGTGTATTGGATGCATGGCGTGATTTGTTTACTCCTGAACATAGGCAAAAATCGAACATTTTCGCTACTTTGCGCTCAGTTTCAAGGTACTTGTCATCGTGAAACCAGTCAAAATTATTCTGTAATATATCATCCATTCTATCAAATGAGACTAAGAAAACGAGAATATAAGCATAAATGCTATACGAAAATAGACTGCAAAGTCGCTGTTTTAAACCAAAAACATGGTCAGTTTTTTTTTTCCTCATTATGCACTGTGGTGCAGGATTTTTTTTATACTGTGAACACTGACCGCACAGACCCATTCTCTCACATCTAGGCCTACCAGCCTGTTTCTGCTTGATTTGAGGGCGCTAGAATTTAGGCGTACTAGTAGGACCAAAAATCCTGGTGCGTAAGCCGTACTAGTACGGCTGAAACCCCAAAAGGGTTAATATCAGAATCCAAAATCATTATCTTCTAATCTCACATCTTTTCTCAACACCCTAGCATTCAATTCTTTACAACCCTATCTATAAATATATTGAAATACAGTGGACCCCCGGTTTTCGTTATTTTTTCGTTCCAGAATGCTGTTCAAGTGCCATTACCAAACGAATTTATTCCAATAAGGAATAATGTAAAGTAGACTAGTCCTTTTAGACCCCCAAAAATACACTTACAAAAGCATTTAAAAAAATACACTTACATAAAAAGGCGAGTTTGGAGCAGGACAAACACCGTGGGTCAACTGTACTTTTTTACATGTACGTATCTGCTGTAGCTAAAATCTTATCTGTCATTACATTCTTATTTCTTAGACACAAAAAAGGTTATTTGTATAAAAAAGACATAGGCTTTAGCAATCCAGTTTTATACTTTTTTTTTTTTCAACAAGTCGGCCGTCTCCCACCGAGGCAGGGTGACCCAAAAAGAAAGAAAATCCCCAAAAAGAAATACTTTCATCATCATTCAACACTTTCACCACACTCATACATAATCACTGTCTTTGAAGAGGCGCTCAGATACGACAGCTGAGAATAGTCCCTCCCAGCTGTCACTATCCCAGACCCCTCCTTCAAAGTGCAGGCATTGTACTTCCCATTTCCAGGACTCAAGTCCAACTAAATCAATTAACTGGTTTCCCTGAATCCCTTCACAAAATGTTACCCTGCTCACACTCCAACAGATCGTCATGTCCCAAAAACCATTCGTCTCCATTCACTCCTATCTAACACTCTCACACATGCTTGCTGGAAGTCCAAGCCCCTCGCCCACAAAACCTCCTTTACCCCCTCCCTCCAACCTTTTCTAGGACGACCCCTACCCCACCTTCCTTCCCCTACAGATTTATACGCTCTCCAAGTCATTCTACTTTGATCCATTTTCTCTAAATGACCAAACCACCTCAACAACCCTCAACACACCTTCTCCCAATTTCCACATTCCGAATTTTCTGCATAATATTTACACCACACATTGCCCTTAGACAAGACATCTCCACTGCCTCCAGCCTCCTCGCTGCAGCATTTGCAACCCATGATTCACACCCATATAAGAGTGTTGGTACGACTATACTTTCGTACATTCCCTTCTTTGCCCCCATGGATAACGTTTTTTGTCTCCACAGATACCTCAACGCACCACTCACCTTTTTTCCTTCATCAATTCTATGGTTAACCTCATCCTTCATAAACCCATCCGCTGAAAACATTTACTTCTTCCATAATCCCTCTCTCCAATGTGATATCCAATTTTTCTTTATTTAAATCGTTTGATACCCTCATCACCTTACTCTTATCTATGTTCACTTTTAACTTTCTACCTTTACACACTCTCCCAAACTCGTCCACTAACCTTTGCAACTTTTCTTTAGAATCTCCCATAAGCACAGTATCATCAGCAAAAAGTAACTGTGTCAACTCCCCTTTTGCATTTAATTCTCCATAATTTAATCCCACCCCTCTCCCCAACACCCTAGCATTTACTTCTTTTACAACCCCATCTATAAATATATTAAACAACCATGGTGACATTACACATCCCGGTCTAAGACCTACTTTTACCGGGAAGTAATCTCCCTCTCTCCTACACACCCTAACCTGAGCCTCACTATCCTCATAAAAACTCTTTACAGCCTTCAGTAACTTACTACCTATTCCATACACTTGCAACATTTGCCACATTGCTCCCCTATCCACTCTATCATATGCCTTTTCTAAATCCATAAATGCAATAAAAACTTCTCTACCTTTATCTAAATACTGTTTCACATATATGCTTCACTGTAAACACTTGATCTACACATCCCTACCCACTCTAAAGCCTCCTTGCTCATCTGCAATCCTACTCTCTGTCTTACCTCTAATTCTTTCAATAATAACCCTGCCATACACTTTACCTGGTATACTCAGTAAACTTCTTTCTTTCTTTCAACACGTCGGCCGTTTCCCACCGAAGTGGGGTGGCCCAAAATGAAAAACGAAAGTTTCCCATTTTACATTTAGTACTATATACAGGAGAAGGGGTTACTAGCCCCTTGCTCCCAGCATGTTAGTCGCCTCTTACGACATGCATGGCTTACGGAGGAAGAATTCTGTTCCACTTCCCCATGGAGATAAGAGGAAATAAGAACAAGAACTAGTAAGAAAATAGAAGAAAACCCAGAGGGGTGTGTGTATATACATATGCTTGTACATGAATGTGTAGTGTGACCTAAGTGTAAGTAGAAGTAACAAGACATACCTGAAATCTTGCATGTTTCTTCTTCTTTCAACACGTCGGCCGTTTCCCACCGAAGCGGGGTGGCCCAAAATGAAAAACGAAAGTTTTCCCTTTTACATTTAGTAATATATACAGGAGAAGGGGTTACTAGCCCCTTGCTCCCGGCATTTTAGTCGCGTCTTACGACACGCATGGCTTACGGAGGAAGAATTCTGTTCCACTTCCCCATGGAGATAAGAGGAAATAAGAACAAGAACTAGTAAGAAAATAGAAGAAAACCCAGAGGGGTGTGTATATATATATGCTTGTACATGAATGTGTAGTGTGACCTAAGTGTAAGTAGAAGTAGCAAGATGTACCTGAAATCTTGCATGTTTATGAGACAGAAAAAAGACACCAGCAATCCTACCATCATGTAAAACAAATACAGGCTTTCGTTTTACACTCACTTGGCAGGACGGTAGTACCTCCCTGGGCGGTTGCTGTCTACCAACCTACTACCTATTACTCAGTAAACTTATTCCCCTATAATTTTTACACTCTCTTTTATCCCCCTTCCCTTTATATAAAGGAACTATACAAGCTCTCTGCCAATCCCTAGGTACCTTCCCCTCTTTCATACATTTCTTTCTTCTTCTTTCAACACGTCGGCCATTTCCCACCGAAGCGGGGTGGCCCAAAATGAAAAACGACTCAGTAAACTTATTCCCCTATAATTTTTACACTCTTTTATCCCCCTTCCCTTTATATAAAGGAACTATACATGCTCTCTGCCAATCCCTAGGTACCTTTCCCTCTTTCATACATTTATTAAAAAAAATACCAACCACTCCAGCACTATATCCCCCCCTGCTTTTAACATTTCTGTCATGATTCCATCAATTCCAGCTGCTTTACCCCCTTTCATTCTACGTAATGCCTCGCGCACCTCCCCCACACTCACATCCTGCTCTTCTTCACTCCTAAACGATGTTGTACCTCCCTGGCCAGTACATGAAATTACCGCCTCCCTTTTTTCATCAACATTTAAAAGTTCCTCAAAATATTCCCGCTATCTACCCAATACCTCCAGCTTCCCATATACTAGCTCCCCTACTCTGTTTTTAACTGACAAATCCATTCGTTCCCTAGGCTTTCTTACCTTGTTTATCTCCAAAAAAAAATTCTTGTTTTCAGCAAAATTTCTTGACAGAGCCTCTCCCATTCTTTCATCCGCTCTTATTTTGCACTCTCTCACCACTCTCTCACCACTCTCTTCACCTTTCTTTTACTCTCCATATACTCT
This sequence comes from Cherax destructor, assembly GCA_009830355.1. Lineage (NCBI taxonomy): Eukaryota > Metazoa > Arthropoda > Malacostraca > Decapoda > Parastacidae > Cherax > Cherax destructor. Next base: position 15,733 of record WNWK01001199.1, on the reverse strand, counting down.
GCTCTTCTATTAACACTTCTGTTTTGTAAAAACCTCTCATAAGCTACCTTTTTCTCTTTTATCACACCCTTTACTTCTTCATTCCACCACTCACTCCTCTTTCCTCCTGCACCCACCCTCTTATAGCCACAAACTTCTGCCCCACATTCTAATACTGCATTTTTAAAACTATCCCAACTCTCTTCAACCCCCCCACTACTCCTACTTGCACTAGCCCACTTTTCTGCCAATAGTTGCTTATATCCCCTATAATTTTTACACTCTCTTTTATCCCCCTCTTTTATTCCTTATATTCTCTATCATATTTGAAGCAAAAGGTTACTGTTTAAATATAGTATTGATATGATTGCAACATATACATTGCAGATTGATGATGATCTCACAGCTCGAATCAGCATGGCAGATGCCAAGTTTTCATTCCAGGAGCGGGGCAAACTTTATTCCCCGCAGTGGTTCTCCCCTGAAGGTGAGAAAATTTTTAAAGTAGCTATGACAGGATATAAACAAAAATAGGTGTGTATTTTTTTCTGTATATTCACCGAGAGCTTGCTTCAATCCCTGTATTAGGAATTAAGGTATCCTTGACTGGTGGTGCATAGGTGACTTGCAACCTTAGTGACCCTAATGCAGTTGATAAGCTTTAAACTTAATAAATCAGCTTTATGTAGCACCAGAACACAAAATAATTAGTCATGTATGACAACTTCATTTTACTTAGTCTTGTGTTGTGGTAGCCAGCACCATGTGTAAACTTTTCAGGCTTGCAAAGACTATTTTTTTTTCAACGACCAGGTCGTTTCCCACCAAGGCAGGGTGACCTAAAAAGAAAAACTAAAGTTTCTTTTTAAATTTAGTAATGTATACAGGAGGGGTTACTAGCCCCTTTCTTCCTGCATTTTAGTCGCCTCTTATGACACGCATGGCTGACGGAGGAAGGATTCTTTTTCCACTTCCCCATGGCTATAATAATAATAATAATAACAATAATAAAAATAATAATACATATGAAAAGGCATTTATATTTTTTTGAGGTTGCAAAATTAGAAAGAAATATTGTGCCATGTCCAGTCATCAGAATGCTGTTCAGCTCTATAGTATGCTGACTGTACTCTTTTCTCTTCCCAGCTCTTCAGAAAAAACCTAAAGAGCTCAATGTGAAAGCAGCAGACATGTGGAGCTTTGCCGTCACGTTATGGGAGATGGCTACACGTGAAGTTCCCTTTGCTGATCTCACACCAATGGAGGCTGGCATGAAGGTAATTTTCATTAACCCTTTCAGGGTCCAGACCCCCGATCTGAAACTTGTCTACAGGGTTCAAGAATTTTCAAAAAAAAAATTTATTTTTTCTTATGAAATGATAGAGAATCTTTTTCTGAAGGTAATGAAACAAAAAGTATGAAATTTGATGGAAAATTGACGAAATTACGCCGCAAATTTTGCTGCATCAGCGATATTTACGCATTTGCGATTTTGCTGGATTTGACTCCCATTTTAGATCAATTACATTATTCCAGTTGACTAAATTCTTATCTATTTTGCCAGTATTACTTCTGTTTTATCGATTGAGCACAAGAAATCGCCCAGTCATCTGTTTCAACAACCCAATAAAGTGATTGGAAATTGGTAATTTGGCCAATTTCACAAAGTTCAAAATATTCCAATTTTCAAAATAGGGTCTAGAATAAACAATGCAGGCATTCCTGGCACTAAAATAACATTTCCACTGTTTATTAGTTATGTTTCCAGGCTTTTCAAATGAATTCCATTTTTATTTTTTATTCATATAATGAATTTTTATTCACACCAAAAAATAGAAGATTTATTGTTATGCAATAGTATAATAATTGTATAAATAATATCAGAGCATTTGTGAACGCACATTAGACCCACCAGCTGACGTGTATTGGATGTGTGACATCATTTGTTTACTCTTGAACATCGTCAAAAATCGAACATCACCGCTACTTTGAGCTCAGTTTCAAGCCATTTTCGGTACTAAAACCTATTAAAATCTTCTCTATTTCTGTAATATATCTTCCATTCTATCAAATGAGACCAAAAAAAACGTTAATACAACTGTAAAAAACATACGAAAAAACACCACAGAGTCGCTGCTTTAATCCAAAAATACAGTCGCAGTTTTTTTTTCTCATTATGAACTGCGTGCTGCAGGATTTGTTTTATGTAGCGCACACTTACCACATAGATGTATTCTCTCATATCTAGGCCCAAATTTACCTCTCACAGCTTATCTGAGTGAGCTGAGCTCATGGCGTAGAACTACAGCTTGGACTCTGGCTTCAAAGCCTTAGAACTATGGGACGGACCCTCAAAGGGTTAAAAGGATTATTGTACCTAGTATTTGACTAGGTAAAGATTCCACCTAGTGCAGCATATTGAAGAACTGGGGCTCATGTACAGTTTTTTTCTTCGTTTATGAATGATATTCTTATATTTTCTAGGTAGTAGGTTGGTAGACAGCAACCGCCCAGGGAGGTACTACCGTCCTGCCAAGTGAGTGTAAATCGAAAGCCTCTAATTGTTTTACATGATGGTAGGATTGCTGGTGTCTTTTTTCTGTCCCATAAACATGCAAGATTTCAGGTATGTCTTGTTACTTCTACTTACACTTAGGTCACACTACACATTCATGTACAAGCATATACATATACACACACCTCTGGGTTTTTTTCTATTTTCTTACTAGTTCTTGTTCTTGTTTCCTCTTATCTCCATGGGGAAGTGGAACAGAATTCTTCCTCCGTAAGCCATGCGTGTCGTAAGAGGCGCCTAAAATGCTGGGAGCAAGGGGCTAGTAACCCCTTCTCCTGTATATATTACTAAATGTAAAAGGAGAAACTTTCGTTTTTCCTTTTGGGCCACCCTGCCTCGGTGGGAAATATCCGACGTGTTGAAAGAAAGAAGATTCTTATATTTATGAATTTAGCATGCTGATGCTTTTCTGTTTATGCAATACATATATATATGATTCAGGAGACAAGTTCTGGGGTAATAGTTACTCCTATTGGTAAATCATTTCTATAAATTAGGAATAATCTGGGGCCTAATTCCAGTACTTGGGGTAAGTGCTCCACTAGTTTCACATTTCCATATTACTGTAACTCATTTTTTCTATCATTTGAATAATATTTAGTTTGTTAGTACAGTGGTACCTCGGTTTATGATGGTCCCCAAAATCGCCCTTTTATGTAAGTTTATTATTTTAAATGCTTTTATAAGTGTATTTTCGGGGGTCTAAAAGGACTAGTCTATTTTACATTATTCCTTATGGGGATAAATTCGTTTGGTAATGGCACTTGAACAGCATTCTGGAACGAAAAAATATCGTAAACCGAGGTACCACTGTATTGTTCTTTTTTACCTAAACACTTTAGGAATATGCAGTTCACCCATCTTATTTTCTTCTATTGGATCTTTGTCCATGTCATGTGCATCTATAAGGTTTATCATATATGGCTTATCATTCTGATGAACCAGTGATGTTGATCTGTGTGAAATTTTGTTTTCTAAATATTCAAAAAAAAAATTTTTTTCTTTTTTTTTTCAACACGTCGGCCGTCTCCCACTGAGGCAGGGTGACCCAAAAAGAAAGAAAATCCCCAAAAGAAAATACTTTCATCATCATTCAACACTTTCACCTCACTCACACAATCACTGTCTTTGCACAGGTACTAAGATACGACAGTTCAGAAAATCCCTCCAAACCGCCAATATCTCAAACCCCTCCTTTAAAGTGCAGGCATTGTACTTCCCATTTCCAGGACTCAAGTCCAACTAAATCAATTAACTGGTTTCCCTGAATCCCTTCACAAAATATTACCCTGCTCACATTCCAACAGCTCGTCAGGCCCCAAAAACCATTCGTCTCCATTCACTCCTATCTAACACGCTCACACATGCTTGCTGGAAGTCCAAGCCCCTCGCCCACAAAACCTCCTTTACCCCCTCCCTCCAACCTTTTCAATGATGACCCCTACCCCGCCTTCCTTCCCCTACAGATTTATACGCTCTCCAAGTCATTCTACTTTGATCCATTCTCTCTAAATGACCAAACCACTTCAACAACCCCTCTTCAGCCCTCTGAAAAATACTTTTAGTAACTCCACACCTCCTCCTAATTTCCACACTCCAAATTTTCTGCATAATATTTACACCACACATTGCCCTTAGACAGGACATCACTGCCTCCAGGCGCCTCCTCGCTGTAGCATTTGCAACCCATGCTTCACACCCATATAAGAGTGTTGGTACCACTATACTTTCGCACATTCCCTTCTTTGCCTCCATGGATAACGTTTTTTGTCTCCAAAGATACCTCAACGCACCACTCACCTTTTTTTCTTCATCAGTTCTGTGGTTAACCTCATCCTTCATAAACCCATCCGCTGACAAGTCAACTCCCAAATATCTGAAAACATTCACTTCTTCCATAATCCCTCCAATGTGATATCCATTTTTTTTTATTTAAATTGTTTGATACCCTCATCACCTTATTCTTATCTATGTTCACTTTCAACTTTCTACCTTTACACACACTCCCAAACTCGTCCACTAACCTTTGCAATTTTTCTTTAGAATTTCCCATAAGCACGGTATCATCAGCAAAAAGTAACTGTGTCAACTCCCATTTTGCATTTGATACCCCATAATTTAATCCCACCCCTCTCCCCAACACCCTAGCATTTACTTCTTTTACGATCCCATCTATAAATATATTAAACAACCATGGTGACATTACACATCCCTGTCTAAGACCTACTTTTACCGGGAAGTAATCTCCCTCTCTCCTACACACCCTAACCTGAGCCTCACTATCCTCATAAAAACTCTTTACAGCCTTCAGTAACTTACTACCTATTCCATACACTTGCAACATTTGCCACATTGCTCCCCTATCCACTCTATCATATGCCTTTTCTAAATCCATAAATGCAATAAAAACTTCTCTACCTTTATCTAAATACTTTTCACATATATGCTTCACTGTAAACACTTGATCTACACATCCCCTACCCACTCTAAAGCCTCCTTGCTCATCTGCAATCCTACTTTCTGTCTTACCTCTAATTCTTTCAATAATAACCCTGCCATACACTTTACCTGGTATACTCAGTAAACTTATTCCCTATAATTTTTACACTCTCTTTTATCCCCCTTCCCTTTATATAAAGGAACTATACATGCTCTCTGCCAATCCCTAGGTACCTTCCCCTCTTTCATACATTTATTAAACAAAAATACCAACCACTCCAGCACTATATCCCCCCCTGCTTTTAACATTTCTGTAATGATTCCGTCAATTCCAGCTGCTTTACCTCCTTTCATTCTACGTAATGCCTCACGCACCTCCCCCACTCACATCCTGCTCTTCTTCATTCCTAAACGATGTTGTACCTCCCTGGGCAGTACATGAAATTACCGCCTCCCTTTTTTCATCGATATTTAAAAGTTCCTCAAAATATTCCCGCCATCTACCCAATACCTCCAGCTCCCCATCTACTAGCTCCCTACTCTGTTTTAACTGACAAATCCATTCGTTCCCTAGGCTTTCTTACCTTGTTTATCTCGCTCCAAAATTTTTTCTTGTTTTCAGCAAAATTTCTTGACAGAGCCTCTCCCATTCTTTCATCCGCTCTTATTTTGCACTCTCTCACCACTCTCTTCACCTTTCTTTTACTCTCCATATACTCTGCTCTTCTATTAACACTTCTGTTTTGTAAAAACCTCTCATAAGCTACCTTTTTCTCTTTTATCACACCCTTTACTTCTTCATTCCACCACTCACTCCTCTTTCCTCCTGCACCCACCCTCCTATAGCCACAAACTTCTGCCCTACATTCTAATACTGCATTTTTAAAACTATCCCAACTCTCTTCAACCCCCCCACTACTCACTTGTTAGGAACACTGGTCTATAATTCAAGGTTTCTTGCCTCTCTTCTTTTTTGAGTGTAGTATTGGTATTACATTTCATTTGTATCTGATGAAATATTGAAAATCTGTAAAAGAGGCAAGCACAGCACTTTACAAGCAACACTTAAGGTGATACCAAAGCAAGCAACACTTAAGGTGATATCAAAATCATCTGAAGGACCTTATTAGCAGACGGAGGATCAAGCCTGCAGTGAATGACCTATGTGGGTTTTAGATCTTAATATAAAGTTAATGTTAACATCTTTGTCTTAGTGCAAGTTTCTATGATAATATTTCATCAGATCCTGATACTTCTGACATATCATTGCAATAAACCTCTTCTCACTTTCTTATTAATCATCTCACTTTATGATGTGGCTGAGATTGTGTAAAAAAAAACAATACCATTAAGGTTATGTTCCTTTTATACTGTTTTTCTGCCCATCTCTCAATTTGTTGTGTGAAAATGAATAAGAACATAAGAAAGAAGGAACATTGCAGCAGGCCTACTGGCCCATGCGAGGCAGGTCCAAGTCTCCCACCGGCTTAAGCCAATGCCCCGACCCAGCCAGGTCAGGTTACATTCACTTAAGGAAGGAGCACGGCATCTGACCTAGTAGCACAAGCTAGTCAGGACCAACTCACACCCACCCGCACCCACTCATATATTTATCTAGCCTATTTTTAAAACTACACAACGTTTTAGCCTCTATAACTGTAATCGGGAGTTTGTTCCACTCATCGACAACTCTATTACCAAGCCAATGCTTTCCTATATCCTTCCTGAATCTGAATTTATTCAACTTAAAGCCATTGCTGCGTGTCCTGTCAATACTAGATATTTTTAGCACGCTATTTACATCCCCTTTATTTATTCCTGTTTTCCATTTATACACCTCAATCATATCCCCCCTAATTCTACGCCTTTCTAGAGAGTGCAGATTCAGGGCCCTCAGTCTATCCTCATAGGCAAGATTTCTGATACATGGGATCAACTTAGTCATCCTCCTTTGTACGTTTTCCAGAGCATTTATATCCATTCTGTAATACGGTGACCAAAACTGTGCAGCATAATCTAGATGAGGCCTAACCAAGGATATATAGAGTTGAAGAACAACCTGAGGACTCCTATTATTTATGCTTCTTGATATGAAGCCAAGGATTCTGTTCGCTTTATTGCGAACACTTATGCACTGCTGTCTAGGTTTTAGATTACTGCTAACCAGAACTCCTAAATCCTTTTCGCAATCAGTAGTATTAAGATCTACATTATTTAGTTTATATGTGGCATGGTTATTGTCCTGTCCAATATTTAGAACTTTGCATTTCTCTATATTAAACTGCATCTGCCACTTCTCCGACCACTGCATCAGTCTATTCAGATCTTCCTGGAGTGCTCTAATGTCCTCATTTGAATGAATTGGACGGCCTATTTTGGTGTCATCGGCAAACTTGCTTATGTCGCTATTTATTCCCTCATCTACGTCGTTTATGTAGATTGTGAACAACAAGGGGCCCAATACCGACCCCTGTGGAACACCACTCGTGACGCTTCCCCACTCTGATTTCTCTCCATTTATGCAAACTCTCTCCTCCTATTCCGTGTGCCTTAATTTTCCTCAATAGTCTCTGATGTGGGACTCTATCAAAAGCCTTACTGAAGTCCATATACACAATATCATATTCATTACCATGATCTACCTCCTCAAACACCTTAGTGAAAAAAGTTATTAAATTTGTAAAGCAGGAACGCCCTTTTGTAAAACCGTGCTGAGATTTGTTGATTAATTTATGCTTTTCAAGATGGCTGCGAATTGCCTCAGCAATTATTGATTCCATAAATTTTCCCACTATGGAGGTTAGGCTTATTGGTCTATAGTTCGAAGCTAAGGACCTGTCACCTGCTTTGAAAATAGGTATTACATTTGCCATTTTCCACTTATTTGGCACCATTTCTTTCCTTTCAGTGAGTAAAAGTGAAAGTAAATGAGACTTTTTATTTCATTAAGGGATTAAGTACATTGCTGGCTCAACAGATATGTTTGCTTTAGCCTAGTATTAACATTATCATTTTTCCAGATTGCACTGGAGGGTCTTCGTGTCAGTGTTCCACCAGGAATCTCTCCTCATATTTCAAAGCTGGTTCGTATCTGCATGAATGAGGACCCAGGCAAGCGACCATCCTTTGATATGATTCTCCCAATTCTGGAAAAGATGTGTTCACAGTAGAGTACTCTAGGATGGACGATTACTAAGGTAATGATACACTTAATGTGTTACTTTGAAAAATGTCAAGTATTGTGCAAAGGATATTTAAATTTATTTTGAAGAAATTTATTTAGGGTACACTTAACTATGTGCATATTCAAATTAATGTATAATTGAACACTGGTGCACATTTTATGCCTTTAAATCTGATGTATAATTGTAGTCAAAATAATATTTTTGCCTCTTTTGTTTTTTTAATGCAACAAATAACTAATGTACCATATCCATATATATCAGAACTTAACAGTGCAATATGAATCATTAAAAAGTATATGAATATGTTAATCTAAATTTTGCCTTAGAAAGGGTATTACAGTGGTCCCTCACCTAACGAGTATTCCATATAACGAGCAAATCGTGTAACGAACGCTTTTTTCACTAAATATTTCCCTCGAGTAGCGAGCATTCCCTCGTGTAGCGAGCCGTACCAGACCTGTCTGCCTGCCCCGCGCCTGCGCAGGACGCCAGTCTAGCATTGTTTACCATTGAGAGAACATTACCCAGCACGCTCTTTCAAACATTCACAATACTTTTGTTGTATTTTTTGGTGGTTTAGTGATTGTCACTGTGAAATAAGTCACCATGGGTGAATGCACCCCAATGGTAGCATTCATGCAGGGAGTGTAGCATTCATGCAGGGAGTGTAGCATTCATGCAGGGAGTGTAGCAGGCATGCAGGGAGTGTAGCAGGCATGCAGGGAGTGTAGCAGGCATGCAGAGAGTGTAGCAGGAAGGCAGGGAGTGGGGATTCCCCTTCCAAACACTAACCTTTTCCCCTGTCGTCCTCCCTATCTTCCAGATGCCTGCAACTCTTCAATAAAGGTAAGTAAATGTTATTTATATTATATTTTTTGTGAATATTTTTGGGTGGAACGGATTAATTGTATTTACATTATTTCTTATGGGAAATAAGGTTTCGAATTACGAGCAATTCGTCTTAAGAGCTAGCTCCTGGAACGGATTAATTTTGTTAGTTGAGGGACCACTGTATATGCGAGGGAAGCAGGCTATATCAAAATGCTTTTTTTTTTTTCCTATTGTTACTCCTGAGTGTTTTAAAGCTTTTATGTATTTTTTCTCTTGTGGGGATATAACTAAAAGCAAGGAAGTACAGTGGATCCCCGGTGTTCGTAATTAAATTCATTCCAGAATGCTGTTCAAGTGCCGTTACCAAACGAATTTGTTCCCATAAGGAATAATGTAAATTAGCTTAGTCCTTTTAGACCCCAAAAATACACTTACAAAAGCACTTACAAAAATACACATACATAATTGTTCGAGTTTGGAGCAGTACGAACACCGGGGGTCCACTGTATAAAGATTTATCTTACATGACGCTGATCTAAAAATTTATTGATGGTATGTTAGCTAAGCATAGTGAATATTAGTCTGGGAATTTATTTTGCTTAGACAGGACTCTTAATAATTCGCATAGGTTTAAGATGAGAAGCCATAACAAGATTTGAGAATTAATTGAAAAGTTAAACTAGTGTATATTAAACTAATGCTAGGCCTGTATTCTCTGAATAACATGTATTTAACTTTGCATTAGTTACTCTCTATAAAGGGAGGTCTAAAGACTGATGACCTGTAATTGTGCCAAGTAGTTATGTTCTATTTTTGTGAAGGTAATTTTTAAATTTCTCGGATAGTGCAATGTACTATAGGTACAGTCTAGTAATGTAGGTTAGTTATTATGTCATCTTGTTGCTGCATATAACAAGAACATTTGAAATTGGTAAAAGATATAAGTTAGATTAGTTTTTTACAAGCATAGCATTCAACCATGAAAATAATGACATTGTTTAACATAGTGGACTTGTCCACATTCACATATAAAGTATTATCCATATATATATTTATATATATATATATATAGCTTTCAAACTGTGTAGACATCTTTTGAGTGCAAAAGTCGAGCAATCATCTAATACACTTAGCATTAAATTGTCTGCTTTAATATTATTGCATAGATGATTAGAGTAGCCTAAGATGTATTGTGCTAGTCCTGTGTGTGTCCCATTGCCTTGTCTCTAGAGAGTGGATTATCTGCATATTTACTATAAATGAAGGTGTTGACACCAGACATAACATGGGACTGATAAAAAAAAAAGTAATTTTTATATATTTTTGTTTTGTTTTGAGGTGTTCTACAGATTGTGGAAATTGATAATCTTGCCTTTACAGGAAGAAGAGTCCCATTCAAAAGTCTAGTGTATAAACAGTTCATTTAATGTAGCTATATGAGTTTGATCATGTAGTTGCCTTATGTTATTTTTCGAAAGAGAACATCACATGTTATCTATGCAACTTGTAATATAGTAGTATTTCCTTGCCTTTAATTTTTCTGTAAATGTAGTACAGTATAAAGGTTTTTCCATGGATGAGCTGGCTTATATTGTAAAGTATATTAGTTTATATTGTTAAGGGATTTTTTTCCCCTAGAAGTATTGTACTAAGGCTTTGCCACTCATTTATGGAATGAATATCTATGCGTATAGTTCTAACTTAATACTTCATCACAGGTGGTATTAGTTTTAAATATATGTTTAGAAAAACTTAATAATCAAGTGTACACTAATAGATAATATGGTGCATATTTTTTTCAAACTTGATGCCTTATAGCATTTGCAGTGATTTATTTTCTTCCATTGCAGATGAAGATTTTGGTGCTAATTTTTAAGAATATTTAACAAACAATAGTTATGTGATTAATACTGAAATTGTATAAATACTCCTAATAAAATACTGTAATTTATTGGGAAAAAGTTGACACCAGTGACATTCTTAAGTTGGAAATTCAACAAATGTGCTTCGATTTTTATGATGTGCAACAATAAGACTATCAGTACTCTTAATATGAAGAGTAAATTCTCTCTCTCTTATAAAGCTCCTCCATTTAGTTTGATTTTTTGTAAATGCAATTGAAAAAAATCATCGCAAATTATGTAAAGGCCTTCACAGTATGTGCTAATTAATTTGGATGCACTTTTTCAGTTGCAAATCAAAAAAAAAATCATACTATGTACAATAACTTTTTAAGAGAGCTTATTGAATATCAGAATGGTATCTTTAAGTCTGAGGTACTGGAGATGACTTAAACAACTGCTTAATTTGGTTTATTGAAAAATTAATATTCGAGCCAAAACTGTGTTAAGTTTGTGACATTTAACAAACACATCCTTTTAGGTAAAGTAAGCTTACTGTTGGAAATATAAGATCTAATTTTGTATACTACATATATTTTTTATTATATTCAAACAAATTTATTAGTGTAATGATTTTTATCTTCAGTGATTTTTAGACTGAACACAAGAATTCCTGTGGATCTTTAAGGAAAACAGTATTGCTGATTAGGTGCAGAGTTTAATTTATTTACTATTTTTTTTAGTGCAATGTCATTGATTAAAAGTCTATGATTGGCAGAGATAAGTCCCCAATTACCAGGCCTATATTTTTGTTGTGCTTGAATTTCAAGTGTCAATTTTTAAGTCACAATCTTGGTATTCCATAAGTGCTATCTTGATTTTAATAATACATGTTGGTTTTAATAAGGCTAGCATAATTGGGCATTATTTTGTCTAATTTTGCTATCATTGCAATACTAGTTTGTGAAGTTGAGTTTCAAAGAAGTATAATAGCCTTTGATTGGATGTTCTAACTATTGAACATCACTAAAAGTAGACTTGTTGTTTCCTCTTGTTTTAAAAATGGAGTATTTGTAAAATTAAGCCTTAGTTGACTGTTTGATATATAACACTGGTAATGTATTTTTAGAGGATAACACTGGCAAAAGTGCACTTACAGCCTTGAGCCTTGAACATTCACGTGATTGCCACTTGGCTGAACTGCGCTTTTTGCTAACTTCCCTTACCCTTAGAAAAGAAACTTATCTTAATAGTATCAGATAATGTAAAATAGAACCTCAGAATTTGGTGTGAAGAAGAGAAAGTATAGCAGAGTTGATACTACTGCTGACTTTTGGTCTTTATTGTATTGTTGGTCCACGTGGTCGTGCCTTATGTGTCTCGTCTTATAGTATAGTGTCCACTCTGTCCAGCACAAAAGGTAATGCTGTCCAGTCTTTTGTAAGCATTGGTAAATATAAGCCACACTACAATTTGGTCTTATTCATTTACCTGGAAAGAAAATGCAGCATTAGCACCATTTTTTAGGTTAAAATAGTATTTATAATTTTTATTTTCAAGAGTATAATTGTTTTGGTTATCAATGTAAATAATCGCTGTTTCTGATAAAATAAATATTTTATATTTGGTGAAGCAAATACATAGATCTTGTATAGTAACAGATGTTGACAAGCAAGGTTGAAACAAACTGCTGATTGTGTATATTAGATCAAGTAAGACATCCATGTGTGGTCCTCTGAGCCAAATTTTGATAGAATATGGTACCAATGAATAAATTAGGCTATGGTACCATTGAATAAAGTAGGATGTGGAACCAATGATTTAATTATGCTAATATACCACTGAATAAATTAGGATATGGTACTAAATAAAAAATATTCTTCAGTGTTATCAATTTAGATGGTCACACTAAAGCTCACCACTCCTCACATTTTCCCTAAAAAATGCATTAAAAGTTAATTGCTTTACTGTTGATTGATTGCAACATTGAGTTAGTAATCAGACTTGAATATTGATCATAGGAATGATTTTGAAAAAGCATGCGAATTACACACAATAACATTCTTGCCAATCATGGGCTGGTGAAGGGCTTTTGATTCAAGGAATTTGATTCACCCTTCCATTCCTTGGATCGAACCTGATTATTTACCATTCCCCAGGCAGTGTAACACCCCTATAGGTTTAGCATTTCCATGATTATCATGATAATTATGTTGCTGATAATTAAAGCAAGCAGTTCATTCACAAGAGTGAAGGTTTATTTAGAAATATTGAAGCTTACATTTATGAAAAAATAACTTTACTTATAAAGGATTATCAACACAAGAATTTCATGTTTCATAAAAAAATATGTGCTGTTATATGCTATTTCTAACATGTTTCTTATATTAATATTAGCAGTTTTGAATTACATAAAGTAAATAAATTTGTTTAGATTTTTTTTGTAGAAATTTTAGTAAACTGCATGATTAAAAATATTTATTTGTAAACTGAAAATGTCTTAAAAGTCATGTAAATGTAATCAACAGTAATACTCGGCTCAAATTTATTGATTATATGTAGTAAAGGGAAAAAAGGTCATTGTGTGTTTGTTAGCAGTAACACAAGTATGTCACTCAAGTGGGTATAACATCACCTTTGATAGTTGCAGTGTGTGAAGTTTCTTCACATCTGACACATGATATATACACTAACATCTCTGGAATATGAGATATACACTAACATATCTGGCACATGATATATTCCAGGGCTACTCAATTGGCGGCCCGCAGTCTGAATCCAGACCTGAGTGTTCTAGTTGGATCGCAGGCTTCAGGAGAAAGCTTAGTTTTATAATGTAAAAATGATTTTTCCCACTATTTATCTTCATATTTTGTAAATTTTTATAAAACGAGGACTGAAAATGAAGTTCATAGAAAATGATGAGTATACTGCCCTATACTTGGATTTGTTGCTTTTCATGATTACATGTAAAAAATGTATCTGGATCTTTGCATACATTGGTACTTGTCCAAGTGGACCTTTGCTCATAGTAGTTGAGTAGCCCTGATACGTATATACACTAACATATCTGGCACATGATATATACACTATGAATCTCTTCTGCTTTTGTGATTTTTCTTGAAAGTGTTCTTAGTCAGTGCCTTTTAATAAATCATTTTATATATTTTTATGTTTTATGTGCAAGTCACCTGATTGCTATTCTTAATCATTTTAATTTCATATTTGATACATATGGACTGTTTGGTCTACTAATAGTGTTAAGTTTGTATAAAACACTGCCAACTTTATGTTAAACTAAAAGTCTGAACCAAAATATTAGTTATGTATACTAGACCAGTTAATAAATGTATGTAATTTGAATGTGTGCTCTTTACCATACTAGAAAATATTTGTGTTCCATGCATTGTGGAATATTGTGGTGTTAAAGAATAAAAAGGCACAGTACCATGACTGGAACGATACACAAATAACCCTCACATAGAAGAAACAAACTTGTGATGTTTTGGTCCAACTTGGACCATTAACCAGTGACTAGTTAATAGTCCAAGTCATACCCAAACATTGTCATTAGCTTCTTTCTCCTATATGCGAGTTATTTGTGTATTGTGGTGTAAATAATTTAAAGGGAAGGAGTTCTTTGATGTGGGTGAATGGGTTTTGATCAAAGAAATTGGAGCTACCCTCTCCTTGTCAGAGTGACCCTGATTACCTTCCATTCCCTAAGTGCTGTATGACCCTTTGGGTTTAAACACTTCCTCATTTTTTTTTTTTTTCAACAAGTCGGCCGTCTCCCACTGAGGCAGGGTGACCCAAAAAGAAAGAAAATCCCCAAAAAGAAAATACTTTCATCATCATTCAACACTTTCACCACACTCATCCTCTTTAAGGGGGGCTCCTTGACGAGGTAAAGAGGCTATCGGTCTGAGGAATTGGACCTTTTGGTCTTCTTCCTCAGACCGAACCTAATTACCCCCAATCCCCCCCCTTTTCCCATCTTCCCCATCCTCCTTTTCCTTTCCTCCTCCCCTCCTCATCCCTCCCTTATTTCCTTCCCAGTTTTACCCTGGGAGCTTCTCTCCTCAGGCATTCTAGTTCCTAGGTAGGGGAAGGGTATCGTAGTCCATCCCATTCCGTTGAGGTCCTTGGCGGTGGTGTAGTTTGCCGTGGAATCTGGATCGCCTGGGGATGTCCCGATCCCTCTCCGGTCACCCGGGGGGTGGCCTTGGGTATCTTTCGGGCGACGGGTGTATCTCTGGAGGCCACCTTTCGGATTCCGGGGGTGGTGGCCGAAGGCGGTATGCTTTGTGGCGGATATCCGGCCGCCTCTCTTTGTCCGCCGAGATGGCTCGGTGGATGTGAGGTTGCTATCCCGGATTGCTGGTTTACTGGCATGAAGGGTAGGGTATGGCACGGGTTCCATGCTGCATCTGCACCACTTGCGGTGTTGAGGTCCTCTTGGGCACGGAGGGGATTTACGCTCCTTTCATTCCTCCTAGGAGCTATTCCTCCACGTTCCCCCTTTTTTATTCTTTTTTTATTTTTATTTTATTTTCTTCTTTCTTTTTTTTCTTAAAAATAAAAAGAAAGAAGTAACCTAACCATGGCTGACCCAATCCATGAACCCAATACCCCCGGGCCCCTTCCTGATACCGCACCCAGTACTGACCCTGCCTCGTTAACGGATGACTCTTTGGACACCTCTCATGCCCCTGTACCTCTTGCTGGTGCTGGTTCGTCACCTGCTTCAGGTACCAGGGTCCCGACTGGCCCTTTCGATACGTCTGACCTTCGCTCTTCTCTGACCTTGATTCCGGCTTCTCCTCGACGGTGCGGCAATTTTCGAATCGCCGCCCGTCTCCCATCGGACCACCCCGGTCCCA
>WNWK01001198.1:286138-311214 GCA_009830355.1 Cherax destructor | reverse complement strand
GAATAAAAGTTATTCTGAGTCACCACTTTTTATCACAGCACTTAACACTTCCTCTCTCTACCACAAAAAGTAAGTAAAATTACTGCAAAATTACTGTACTGTACAGTATATGTACAGTACCACTGTACATTACTTCTAACACCTTATTTTTATTTACAGAATATTACTGTATTGTACTGTCTTACAGGTTACAATATTCTTAGTCCTCAGCAGTTTATTGAACCAACTGACCAAATCCACTGAATCTGAATTATGTCCATTAAGTTACGATCACAAAAAATAAATTTCCTATTTCGGGAGCAAAAGACAAGTGGCATCAATGGACACCCCTTTCCCCTGTTAGTCTATTAAATTTAGGGTTAACTGAATAATCAGCCCATCCTTCAAGCAGCAAGTTAATTTTTTGATGTATTATAGTGCATCAAAATTAAGCTAGGTTATGGTAGGGTTGGTTGATTTACACTTTAAACCTTAATTAACCAATATTTATATAGAATAATTAATAACTGATAACTCAACTATAACTAAAAGATATCATTTCTTAAATGCTTTACAATAGCTGGAAGACACACACCTGTTATTTACACTGGAGGAGAAGCATGTACGTATAACGGAATACATGTACGTATATGATACTGTATAGATATGGAATTGAGATAAAAAGAAACCAAGGCTTCATATGATTAGAACTAACCATTTAATGTCATCAGTATGACCAAGATAATGTCGCTGCATCTGGTCTTCCACATTATAGAGGACAACCACGGCAGCAACAAAGTAAACAATCTCCCCAGTTGGCAACTGAAAAACGTTGTTTCTACAATCTCGTCCCCTGAAAAATTAAGAATTAAAGTTAAAGCTACATGGATTTCCAAAACTTAAATACTAGTAAATTTATACAATACTATTCATATTAAGAATGAAATGGTTTTAATAGCAATTAAAACAATTATGCAGTATTTGTGACACAGTATATGTACAGAATGCAATGCATAATTTTGTTTATATGAAACAAGAAATTTATACAGGCACCATACAACACCAATTTTCCAGCAAGAGATGGTCAGGCATCTCTTCAAGTCTGGGCAAAATTACGAGGGTGGCCACAGATGGTGGTGTGTAACATGCACTCACTCATACTGTTTACACTGCAGTTGGTGGTGGTGGTGATACCTGAAGTATACCTGAAGTGTGTTCCGAGGATCAACGCCCCCACGGCCTGGTCTATGACCAGGCCTCGTGGCGGATCAGGACCTGATCAACCAGGCTGTTGCTGTTGGCTACATGCAAACAGACATATGAACCACAGCCTGGTTGGTCAGGCACTGACTTTAGGTGTCTGTTCAGCTCCCAGTTGAAGACAGCCAGGGGTCTATTGGTAATCCCCATTATGTATGCTGGGGGCAGTTAAATGGTCTTGGGCCCCTGACACTTATTGCGTTGTCTCTTAGCATGCTCATGGTGCCCCTGCTTTTCACTGGGGAATGTTGCACTACCTGCTGAGTCTTTGCTTTCGTAGGGAGTGATTTCCGTGTGCTGATTTGTTACTAGGCCCTCTAAGATTTTCCAAGTGTACATTATCATGTATCTTTCTCGCCTGCATTCTAAGGAATACAGGTCAAGGGATTTTATGGGGCTATAAGACCCAACATGTATTGATGTATTTAAGTAACAGTTACTTTGGAATACCTAATTATATTGAATTGATCATAACTGCTGCTTAATGATGTCCTGAGGGCAGGCCACTCTTAAGACTGAGAAGCAGTTGGGTCAAGCCTGATTTTCTCAATATAAATAGGTTGTACTATATACACACACACACATTTAAATAAGTAGTTTATAAAGTTGTATTTCTTTTTGTAAAAGTAAAAAGGTGTAGGAGAAAAACAAATTATTGTGGGTGCATGTGGAATGGTGCAAGGCAAATCTTTCTTTTCTTTGTTTTGGTTTGGAGTGGGAGGAGCTTAGCTAAGCCCCTCCCTTGTTCTCACTCTGCTGGATGGCTTCAAGCTGGTAGGACCGACTGGTCTTTCTTATCTTTCTGGGCAGAATGTGTGTGCCAGAGGTAAGATTTATACTTTAAAGTGATGTAACCATCATACCCTGTGATTGCAGTGTGTCAAGACACTGGGGGTTAAAGTCATGTTGAGGAAAAGGGTATTAATTGTGGCAGGTGGGCCATGTGGCTTGGAGATGCTAGTTGCATGTTGTTATGATTAAGACCTGTATATTCCGTATATATCTCTCTGAATGTAAGTATTACCCTAGACTATAAGACCTTTAAGTGAACTACCCCCACACTAGAACATGTTTACCTGGAGAGAATTCCAGGGGTCAACGCCCCCGCGGCCCGGTCTGTAACCAGAGCTTTTCACATTACCTGCCTCAGACTTTACTCTGTTGCCTACTACTCTTTGTGTTCTACTTGTTAGGAAATTATAGATCCATCTACCAACTTTTCCTGTTATACCTTTATCATGCATTTTGTGTGCTATTACACCATGGTCCCACTTGTCAAAGGCTTTTGCAAAGTCTGTGTATATAACATCTGCATTCTGTTTGTCTTCTAGAGCATCTAGAACCTGGTCGTAGTGGTCCAGTAGTTGGGACAGACAGAAGCGACCTGCTCTAAACCCGTGCTGCCCTGGGTTGTGTAATTGATGGGTATCTAGATGAGTGGCGATCTTGCTTCTTAGAACCCTTTCAAAGATTTTTATGATATGGGACGTTAGTGCTATTGGTCTGTAGTTCTTTGCTATTGCTTTACTGCCCCCTTTGTGGAGTGGGGCTATGTCTGTTGTTTTTAGTAACTGCAGGACGACTCCAGTGTCCATACTCCCTCTCCATAGGATGTTAAAAGCACGTGATAGGGGCTTCTTGCAGTTCTTGATGAACACAGAGTTCCATGAGTCTGGGCCTGGAGCGGAGTGGATGGGCATGTCATTTATTGCCTTTTCGAAGTCATTTGATATGGGACATTAGCACTATTGGTCTGTAGTTCTTTGCCATTGCTTTACTGCCGCCTTTGTGGAGTGGGGCTATGTCTGTTGTTTTTAGTAACTGCGGGACGACCCCAGTGTTCATGCTCCCTCCCCATAGGATGTTAAAAACACGTGATAGGGGCTTCTTGCAGTTCTTGATGAACACTGAGGTCCACGAGTCGGGGCCTGGAGCGGAGTGCATGGGAATGTCATTTATCGCCTTTTCAAAGTCATGTGACGTCAGGGTAATGTCAGATAGGCTTGCGTCTACCAGGTTCTGTGGCACTCTCATAAAAAATTCATTTAGGTCTTCAACTTTTAGTCTGGTTAGCGGCTGTGGTGTTAGGAATATATAAGAAATTTTTTAATTAACCAAACTTTGAGTCTCAGTCATAAAAAATTAATTTTGATTGTCGACCCTTAGTCTGATTAACAGCTCACTAAACGTTGAATCATACTGGGACTTCAGCATCCTACTCATTTCTTTGCTGTCATCTGTGCAAGTCCCATCTCGTTTAAGTAGGGGCCCAGTACTGGATGTGGTTTTTGCCCTAGATTTGGCATAGGAAAATAAATATTTTGTTTGCTTAAAGTTCTCCCCGTGTTTCTAAAGTTCTCCCCGTGTTTCTAAAGTTCTCCCCGTGTTTCTAAAGTTCTCCCCGTGTCTCTAAAGTTCTCCCCGTGTCTCTAAAGTTCTCCCCGTGTCTCTAAAGTTCTCCCCGTGTCTCTAAAGTTCTCCCCGTGTCTCTAAAGTTCTCCCCGTGTTTCTAAAGTTCTCCCGTGTCTCTAAAGTTCTCCCCGTGTCTCTAAAGTTCTCCCCGTGTCTCTAAAGTTCTCCCGTGTCTCTAAAGTTCTCCCCGTGTCTCTAAAGTTCTCCCGTGTCTCTAAAGTTCTCCCGTGTCTCTAAAGTTCTCCCCGTGTCTCTAAAGTTCTCCCCGTGTCTCTAAAGTTCTCCCGTGTCTCTAAAGTTCTCCCGTGTCTCTAAAGTTCTCCCCGTGTCTCTAAAGTTCTCCCCGTGTCTCTAAAGTTCTCCCCGTGTCTCTAAAGTTCTCCCGTGTCTCTAAAGTTCTCCCCGTGTCTCTAAAGTTCTCCCCGTGTCTCTAAAGTTCTCCCGTGTCTCTAAAGTTCTCCCCGTGTCTCTAAAGTTCTCCCCGTGTCTCTAAAGTTCTCCCCGTGTCTCTAAAGTTCTCCCCGTGTCTCTAAAGTTCTCCCCGTGTCTCTAAAGTTCTCCCCGTGTCTCTAAAGTTCTCCCCGTGTCTCTAAAGTTCTCCCGTGTTCTAAAGTTCTCCCGTGTCTCTAAAGTTCTCCCGTGTCTCTAAAGTTCTCCCGTGTCTCTAAAGTTCTCCCCGTGTCTCTAAAGTTCTCCCGTGTCTCTAAAGTTCTCCCGTGTCTCTAAAGTTCTCCCCGTGTCTCTAAAGTTCTCCCCGTGTCTCTAAAGTTCTCCCGTGTCTCTAAAGTTCTCCCCGTGTCTCTAAAGTTCTCCCGTGTCTCTAAAGTTCTCCCCGTGTCTCTAAAGTTCTCCCCGTGTCTCTAAAGTTCTCCCGTGTCTCTAAAGTTCTCCCGTGTCTCTAAAGTTCTCCCCGTGTCTCTAAAGTTCTCCCCGTGTCTCTAAAGTTCTCCCCGTGTCTCTAAAGTTCTCCCGTGTCTCTAAAGTTCTCCCGTGTCTCTAAAGTTCTCCCCGTGTCTCTAAAGTTCTCCCGTGTCTCTAAAGTTCTCCCCGTGTCTCTAAAGTTCTCCCCGTGTCTCTAAAGTTCTCCCCGTGTCTCTAAAGTTCTCCCCGTGTCTCTAAAGTTCTCCCCGTGTTTCTAAAGTTCCCCCGTGTTTCTAAAGTTCTCCCCGTGTTTCTAAAGTTCTCCCCGTGTTTCTAAAGTTGTCCCCGTGTTTCTAAAGTTATCCCCGTGTTTCTAAAGTTATCCCCGTGTTTCTAAAGTTATCCCCGTGTTTCTAAAGTTATCCCCGTGTTTCTAAAGTTATCCCCGTGTTTCTAAAGTTATCCCCGTGTTTCTAAAGTTATCCCCGTGTTTCTAAAGCTACCCCCGTGTTTCTAAAGCTACCCCCGTGTTTCTAAAGTTATCCCCGTGTTTCTAAAGTTATCCCCGTGTTCCTAAAGTTATCCCCGTGTTTCTAAAGTTATCCCCGTGTTTCTAAAGTTCTCCCCGTGTTTCTAAAGTTCTCCCCCCGTTTCTAAAGTTCTCCCCCCGTTTCTAAAGTTCTCCCCCGTTTCTAAAGTTCTTCCCCTGTTTCTAAAGTTCTTCCCGTGTTTCTAAAGTTCTTCCCGTTTTTCTAAAGTACTTCCCGTGTTTCTAAAGTTCTTCCTGTGTTTCTAAAGTTCTTCCCGTGTTTCTTGGTTCTTGTATGATTCCTTAAGCTCAAGTTTGATATTTTCTATTTCTCTGGCCTGTGCCTCCTTCCGTATTTCAGATATACTGGCCCCTTTCAGTAACTCATTGATTCTTCGCTTTCGCATGTAGAGAGAGCATCTCTCTTCTAGTTTACATCACTTGTTTTTTCTTAAAGGAATGTACACTGAGCACATTTAACCTTAGCTATAGATAGGGTTAATAGTTATTTTAACTTGTCAATAGCTAGGGCTACTGACAAGTTAACTGAGCTGTCAGGTAAATTAATCAAAGGGCTAGAACAATGTTCCTTCATAATGGAACATGAGCTAATGAATTTTAATCTTATGGATGAAAAATGACACAAGGAAAGATCAAAGCATATGAAACTTTTCTTGGATGAAATATTTGAAAAGATAGCCAAGAAAAATGTTTCACAGAAGTTGGCCTACATCTGAAAATCCTGTGGTTTCAACTTCAAGTACCCAAGATGTCCTCCCTGAAACCTCACCAATCCATGATGAAACAATCAACCATGAAACAGACAGTAATCCTGACAGCCCTCAGCTTCCAGACCTTTGTAATTAGCTCTAAAGTTTCAATAAAATTCTAAAATTTACCACTTTGGGAGTAGTGGTACTGCAGCATTCTTGCAAGTACAGTAAGTAATAAACCTGTTTCATTTATACTAGCAATTAAGTTTCTAGTAGTCCATGATGCTTTAGAGACACGGAAGGCTATACGTAAGATTAGTGGGTCAGAGGTGTAATGCTGAATTATTGTTGGTTTGGCAAAATGAACGTCTGGCAAGGCTAGGAACTAAAAATATATCTGGAAACAGAACACTCAAACTAACAAAACCAGATGAGCCCCTACTCCCACCGACTGAAACAGCAAACAGAGTTTTCTTCTCCACCATAGGAAAAAAACTAGAGAGTAAAATTCCAAGCTCAAACACCATACCTAGCAACTACCTCACTGGTAACTACCCGAATACATTATTCCTAGCTCCGACCAACCCAACAGAAGTCTCACTTATCATCAACACACTAAAAAACAAAGCAGGAGATTTAAATAACTTACCACCTTTTATATACAAAAAAGCTTCCCAAGTACTATCACCAATTACTGCAACACTCTTTAACAAATCCATCGAATCCTCCACCTTCCCATCAATTCTCAAAATAGCTAGGGTTACCCCAATACATAAAGGAGGAGATCAAACAGACCTGAATAACCTCCACCTTCCCATCAATTCTTAAAATAGCGAGGGTCACCCCGATCCACAAAGGAGGAGATCAAGCAGACTTGAATAACTATAGACCATATCTAACTTCCTCTGCTATCTAAAATCTTTGAAAAATTAATTCATAGGCAGATCTATTCCTATCTCATTTCACACACCATACTCAACCCCTGTCAGTCTGGATTCAGGACTAATAAAAGCACAAATGATGCTATTACACACATGCTAGAACTAATATACACCACTCTCAAGAATAAAGAAGTCCTACTACATTTATAGAACACTACACTCAAATATACACCCTCCACTCAAACTTCTCCTTACCAACCTTAACAGGACACACGACCATAACACAAGACACAGATCACTCTTTGATGTTCCCTGGGTCCATCTCACACTATGTAAAAACTCAATGCACATAAAAGGCCCAAGCTGAACATAATGATTGACAACACTCCTATTGCTAAACACAATGGGGGCAAATTCCTGGGCCTACACCTTGAGAGCAACCTGAATTTCAGAACCCATATCAATCACATAGCAAAAAAAGTATCCAAAACGGTTGGGATCCTCTCTAAGATACATTACTATGTACCGCAATCAGCCCTACTCACACTATACTATTCACTCATCTATCCCTACCTCACCTATGCATATGTGCTTGGGGATCAACAGCAACAGCCCACCTAAAACCAATATTAACTCAACAAAAAGCCGCAGTAAGAATTATGACGCAATCCAATCCCAGGCAACACCCCCCCCCCCCCACTCTTCAAAGACCTAAATTTACTCACTGTTCAGAACATCCACACTTACTACTGTGCAACCTACATGTACAGAACCATAATTTCCAATATTAACCCTGAACTAAAATGCTTTCTTGATAGTTGTGACAGGACCCATAGGCACAATACCAGACACAAAAATCTTTATGACATTCCCCGTGTCCGGCTAAATCTATACAAACGTTCAATGTACATTAAAGGGCCTAAATCTGGAACTCCCTACCTGAAAACTCCAGAACTGTAGACTCAGCCACCATTTTCAACACTATCATCAAAAATCATCTTATCTCACTAACACACCCCACCATCATCTAAATATACTACATAAAAACCACAGATTCACGCACACACACACACACATCCTCCTCATCTACACCAACACTGACCCAAAGGACAGTAAACACAAAATCCCGAATATAGCTATTGTCTAATAAATCTCAAACTGGTCTTAAGTTTGCCTGATATACTCCAATATAGGAGCTTTAATAGAAACTATGTAACATGCCAAGATGAAACCATTTTCATTACTAATTTTACAATCTAAATATTCTGAACTATACATCACTATTGTAAATCTATTTAATCATTTGAAATTTGCATTCATTTTTAATTTGTAATAGTATAGATTAAGAACTAGTATTAGTCTGCCCGAAATGCCTAGCATGCCCAGGCATGCTAGGCATGCCATGGCCTTCTTTGTAATTATTGTCTTATAAATGTAAACCACACATTGTAATCTTTACAGAGAAATAAAAACAATCTCAATCTCAAAAATCTGGAATTCATTACCTGTGAATACCAAAGAAACCCTGTCTGTACATCAATTCAAGACTTCTTAAAAACCACTTACTCACCCAAAACTAAATACATAGTACTTAACCTTACCTACAAAGCTAAATACATACTACATATTGTAAATTAATTATTTTGTTCTATTATAAAACTGTAATGCTTCAAAATTGTAATGTTCAAATTTCATTGATTAAATACTCAATTGTTTACTCTAAATCTTACCATTTAATCTGTTATAGACTAAGTAATCTTAAGTTAATTTTAAGTTTGCCCATAATGCTCTGCATACAAGGGGCTTTTGGCATGTACACCCCACGACTATAATACCTTGTACAACTTTGTATCATGTCCAAATAAACTATTCTATTCTATTCTAAGAGTGTTGGAAGATTGTTGAACGTGTATAGAGGACTCACAGAGATGTTTAATACAAAATACAGTGGACCCTCAGTTTTCGTTCACCTCCAAACTAGAACAATTATGTAAGTATTTTCGTAAGTGCTTTTGTAAGTGTATTTTTGGGGGTCTGAAATGACTAATCTAATTTACATTTGTCCTTATGGGAACAAATTCGTTCGGTAACGGCACTCAAACAGCATTCTGGAAAGAATTTTCAACGAAAACCGTTATTACAATATAATTAACACTTTATGACAGTTACTTATTGTACCAAGAAATCAATAATAATTACATCATTTAGTTAAACATCTCAAAATTGTGCAGCTCTCCCACATAACATTTACAGATTTAGTTTTCCAGTGGACAAAAACTTCCCTACACTAACATGTAAAATTTGTAAATGATATTCTGCTGGCTTGAATGAAATTTACAAACGACCCAAATCAAGTTTTATTGGCCTAGAGCCCCCAACCATAATCATTTTCAATACAATAGTGATTTATAACTTAGAAAAAACAAAGTACTACAACATATATTATTAGACTTGCCTGTAGCCATAAACCCATTCCAACTTGAGTTTGGCTGGAGGTGAGGATGAAGGGCTGGTGGGAGAGTAAGTTTCTTGAATGGATGTAGGAACGTAGAGATTAAGGGGTCGTCCCCGCAGATACAGCTTCACTACACCTTCATCTGGGTTATACTGCGCTTCACGGGCTCTGAGGAAGATAATCCCATTAGTTAGTGCATCAAAATTGTAAGAATTGGAATATAATGTGCGTACAAAAGAAAAATTACAGTACATAGCTATATACAAGTACGATAGTAAAATAAAGCATTTCTACCACTATTAGAGCTGTTTACAGATGCAGAAGTTAACTATACTTCAAGAAATAGTTCATCAAACATATAGCAAAGTAGTTAGCAATTAACATACAGAGGCTAACCCACATTTCTAACAAAGTACTGTAATTAGAAAAAATACTGAAAAAATAAGACAGAAAAAAATCTACTTCTAATATCCCTAGAATCCAAAAACTACATTGCAGTTATTACAATACATAAACAATACAGTACTATATAGTTACATATCCTAAATAACTATCTATTAATACTATATACAGTATAAAAATAATTTGTTTTAGAAAGTGTACTTGAGGAGAAATTATGTAGCTATCATAAGAGCATAAGTGTGAGAAAAGTGGCCAGGGAGAAATTTGTGCAAAGGTTAAGTAAGAATGACTTATTGTGGGTTGTTCAGATCTAATACTAATGCAACTGTATACAGTACATGTATTTTACTAGGCCAAACAAAACAGTGAAGGCACTTTGGCAACAATATATAGTACCAATGGCCATTAATTTTAAACTGTTTACTACCTTCTACAAATATTTATGATGAATGAAAATCAAAATCACTGACAAAATTAAATGAGAATAGTAAATATATTTAGTACCGGACTTCATTCATGTCTACTGTACGTATTCACAACTAATGTATAATGAAAAAAAAATATTGGCCACATAGTTTTTTTATTTTTTTAATTGGCCTTGTAAAGAAACTACAAATCCAAACTTTAAGTTTTAAAATGAAAATGACAGACTACAAAAATAAATAAAGATACATATTTAAGCATAGATGCTTCCCTTTATGAGCTAGAGAGGAAGCTGGGCTGCTCTGTGTGTGTGTTAGTTACCATTTTGTCCTAGGCACATGTCAATTAGACACTAGGCCTGTTGTATGTATGTGTGTGTGTGTGTGTGTGTGTAACGAAACACTTCAAAATGTTTTGGCCCCGCCGGGAATTGAACCCGGGCCCTCCGTGCGTGAAGCAAGAGCGCTAGCCACCATGCCATCGGGGTGTTAGTTACCATTTTGTCCTAGGCACATGTCGATTAGACACTAGGCCTGTTGTATGTAGTGTGTGTGTGTGTGTGTGTGTGTAACGAAACACTTCGAAATGTTTCGGCCCCGCCGGGAATTGAACCCGGGCCCTCCGTGCGTGAAGCAAGAGCGCTAGCCACCATGCCATCCGGGTGTGTCTGTGTATGTGTGTCTGTGTGTGTGTCTGTGTGTGTGTGTCTCTGTGTGTCTGTCTCTGTGTGTCTGTCTCTGTGTGTCTGTCTGTGTGTGTGTGTGTGTCTGTGTGTGTGTGTCTGTGTGTCTATGTGTGTGTGTCTGTTTGTGTGTCTGTGTGTCTATGTGTGTGTGTCTGTCTGTGTCTGTCTGTGTGTCTATGTCTGTCGGTGTCTATCGGTGTCTGTGTGTGTCTGTGTCTGTCTATCTGTGTACTCACCTAATTGTGGTTGCAGGGGTCGAGACTTAGCTCCTGGCCCCGCCTAGTGTGTGAGAGAGAGAGAGAGAGAGAGAGAGAGAGAGAGAGAGAGAGAGAGAGAGACAGAGACAGAGACAGAGACAGAGAGAGAGAGAGAGACAGAGACAGATAGAGAGACAGAGAGAGAGAGAGAGAGAGAGAGAGAGAGAGAGAGAGACAGAAGACAGACAGACAGACAGACAGACAGACAGACAGACAATGTGAGAAGGGAGGAGAACAAGTAAAGTAAATTTTATTTCTTTGCAATTTTACATAGATATTGGTAGTTACAATCATAAACTGAAGTGCAAGGAGAGCCACTGACATGCCATGGCATTAGGGGCAGCTTAATCCAAATGGGGAAAGAAGTGTGCATTTCCAAGGGAAAAGAACAAGTGTGTGTTACAAAGGGTAAGGAACAAGTGTTACAAAGGGGGAGGAACAAGTGTGTGTTTCAATGAGGGAAGAACAAGTGTGTGTTTCAATGAGGGAGGAACAAGTGTGTGTTACAAAGGGGGAGGAACAAGTATGTGTTACAAAGGGGGAGGAACAAGTGTGTGTTACAAAGGGGGAGGAACAAGTATGTGTTACAAAGGGGGAGGAACAAGTGTGTTACAAAGGGGGAGGAACAAGTGTGTGTTTCAAAGAGGGAGGAACAAGTATGTGTTACAAAGGGGGAGGAACAAGTATGTGTTACAAAGGGGGAGGAACAAGTGTGTTACAAAGGGGGAGGAACATGTGTGTGTTACAAAGATTAGATTTTGCCACCGAAGTGGCTAGTTTATTGTGCACCCCATATCCATCCTGTGGACGGGAGAACAAGTATAAGTTTCCATGTGAGGAAGAACAAGTATAAGTTTCCATGTGAGGAAGAACAAGTATAAGTTTCCATGTGAGGAAGAACAAGTCAGTTTCATGAGGAAGAACAAGTTAAGTTTCCATGTGAGGAAGAACAAGTATAAGTTTCCATGTGAGGGAGAACAAGTATAAGTTTCCATGTGAGGAAGAACAAGTATAAGTTTCCATGTGAGGAAGAACAAGTATAAGTTTCCATGTGAGGAAGAACAAGTATAAGTTTCCATGTGAGGAAGAACAAGTATAAGTTTCCATGTGAGGAAGAACAAGTATAAGTTTCCATGTGAGGAAGATCAAGTATAAGTTTCCATGTGAGGAAGAACAAGTGCAAGTTTCCATGTGAGGAAGAACAAGTATAAGTTTCCATGTGAGGAAGAACAAGTATAAGTTTCCATGTGAGGAAGAACAAGTATAAGTTTCCATGTGAGGAAGAACAAGTATAAGTTTCCATGTGAGGGAGAACAAGTGCAAGTTTCCATGTGAGGGAGAACAAGTGCAAGTTTCCATGTGAGGGAGAACAAGTGCAAGTTTCCATGAGGGAGAACATGTGCAAGTTTCTAAGGGAGGGATAGCAGGTGTGCGTTTCCAAGAGGAGAGAACAAGTGTGCGTTTCCAAGGGAGGGATAACAGGTGTGCATTTCTACACGTGTGTATGTACTCCTAACACCTGGAGTGAAATATAAATTACGAAAATAAGCGTTTAAAGATAGAGAGAAAGACTATGATAATGAAGTAGGAGTGAGTGAAGCTCACTATACGATGTCTTAGTGTAGAGTAATAATGAAGTAGGGAATGAAGCTCTATAGATGTTAGGAAGATAGATAATGAAGTAGGAGTGAGTGAAGCTCACTATACGATGTCTTAGTGTAGAGTAATAATGAAGTAGGAGTGAGTGAAGCTCACTATACGATGTCTTAGTGTAGAGTAATAATGAAGTAGGAGTGAAGCTCACTATACGATGTCTTAGTGTAGAGTAATAATGAAGCAGGAGTGAGTGAAGCTCACTATACGATGTCTTAGTGTAGAGTAATAATGAAGCAGGAGTGAGTGAAGCTCACTATACGATGTCTTAGTGTAGAGTAATAATGAACATTTGCAGATAAGTCAAAATAGAGGATAAGTTTGAAGATTAAAAAGGAAAATGGATATACGTATATAAACATGACAAGTACACTGACTAGGGAATAATCTGTGATGAAATAATAATGAAAGCCTACAAGACGTCAATAATTAATATGGTGAAAAAGAGTTAAGATAAATGGTTATGAAAGTCTAATATTGCAGGATAAACTATAAAGAGATTTAGTGGAAGGCTGGGAAGAGAGGAGAGCTACTAGGGAAAGTATAACTGGATGGCAGAATGAGGGAGAACATGCTGAACACGGAGGAGGACTCAGGAAGCGAAACGGTAGTGGGGAAGATCAGAGGAATGAAGTTATGGACAAGAGCCAAATTTATAAATATATAAACAGCTATAAGAAACGAAACTTAATTAACATTAAGAAATTAAAAAGAAATGAAGAGAGGATGGAAGGCGAATAGAAGATAAGGACGAGAGGAAGGGTAGGAGTATTTTGTAACAAAATAAGTAGTTAGCAGTAATATAGTATAAGTAGTAGTTAGCAACAAACATGGCAGTGTGATATACGAAAACAAAAGGAAGACGAAAACAAAAGGACAAAACTAAACAAGGAAGTGGTAAGGCATTTGAAGGCGGTGGCTCCCGCTGTGGGTGAGGAGGTTACCCATGCCTGGAGAGGTTGAGTTGAGAGGTGGCTGTCCTCAGGTTGGTCAGGTTGTGCATGGAGCCGCTGTTGGCACGTCTGCAAGGCAACAAAGACGACCAGGCAGGGTTAGCGGGGGCCAGGTAGTCGCAGGGGGGCCAAACAGCAACAGACAGCCAAAAAGGGGAGGGATCATTATCGAACTGGATGATTCGAAAAGCATAGGCAGCCATTTCGAAGCGTTTTCTAAATTACTCTTTGACAGATTGTCCAGAGCATCTGCCACAATGACATGAACATATAGGTACAATGCAAACATTCACTTACAGACCACAAGTACTACAAGAAATAAGCAATAAAAGCCTCAGAGTATATGAAGCAAATATAAGATAAAAAAAAAAAAGCAATGCTCTGTAAACTACTTATATACATCCCTACTTCGAACTGAACATCAGTTAAAGTAATCTTTA
Organism: Cherax destructor; assembly: GCA_009830355.1. NCBI lineage: Eukaryota > Metazoa > Arthropoda > Malacostraca > Decapoda > Parastacidae > Cherax > Cherax destructor. The sequence continues at coordinate 297,311 of WNWK01001198.1, read as the reverse complement.
ACATAAAGCAATACACTCAAAGGTACAAAGACAAAAGTAACCTTTAAATGTATTTGTACAAGCCAGCTTTAACTCATCTGTGAGCTACAAGTGTTATAATGACGCTATAATATAAGAAAAGAATTCACCGGTGAAGATCATGGTACATTAGGCAGGTTAAAGTGTTATAATGGCGCAATATAACGAAAGGAATTCACTGGTGGAAAACAATGTGTTTGGCAAGTGCTACCAATAACTACGAGTGTTTGGCGAAAGTGTTATAATGGCGCAATATAACAAAAGGAATTCACTGGAGGAAACCAATGTGTTGGGCAAGTGCTACCAGTAACTATGGAGTGTTGTGTGGCTCGACCCATGTCTGTCAACAACTTACGGAATTCTACCAACAAAACGTTGCCTATAACCTCTCTTCGTGCGTCTCTGGAATTACTAAAATAACAATAACTCAAGCTAGCTAAGTATATACCATGCACAGTCAGTTCATGCAATTTTGAACATGCAAGATTATTCATTGGTCTTTACATACAATTAATGTTACATAAATTTATACACACCCTGTGTTGAATATTCTGTTTAATACTAATGGTTTCACATTAAAAATAAACATATGCACGAGCATTGACCACAAGAAAATTTTGCGTCCATAATAGTAAATAAAAACAAATAAATTTACGTCCACAACAAAATAAACTCGTATTATATGGGCATGTAACACAATCAGTTTTCATGGCAATTGTATGAGAGGAATCGACTCCTTGGTAGTTAGGTGGGGGGGAGAGGGTTGATTCCAGCCCCTGGTGTCTCAGTTCCACATATTTTACGTCAACAAAATGAGGCTAACTTACAATTCAACAGTCTCGGACTGTAGCTTCGTGTCCTCTCGTCCACGACCTGTGTCAAACAGCTTTTCCTTGTTTTAGTATGTGCTTCCTCTTGATCCCCTTTCCTCTAATCATAAAATCAAGTTCATATAGTCTCCAGCTCCAGAACAAATCAGGTGATGAACCTATAAACTTTCTAGGGCTTCGATAAGCTTTTGACAAGGAGTGAGGTTGATACTGGTGCTGCACAGTTGCAAACTGATATTACATATGTGACGAATATTGATTTGCAATATTTATTGTCCAGGTTCTTAAAGGTCATTCTTATGTTCGTTAGTCTGACGTACTATTACGTATATGACAAATACTGAGCAGAACTATTCACTGTTCATGTTCCTACACGTCACTGATGTTATGCATTTCTTTGGAATTCAGCTTTAAAACAACTTCTTGATCATTCGTGCAGCCTGTCAAGGTGTTCCTACAGTCATCTTCCGTTTACATTTTCTTCATTAGATATACACCTTTACTTCTGGTAATTCATTTAAATATAAAATGAACAGTATAGGATCAAGGATTGATCCTTAGGAAACTCCCCTCCTTGCATTCACTCCTCCTAGCATTTAGTTTCTCCGTGACTCATCTTCTGTCTTTGATGCATTATTTAATGCGTTCTGCCTATCACTTTTCATGAATATTGGGGATATAGTAGCCATCAACCAAATGTGTGGAGAAAATTCTCCAGTAAAGGGAGTATCTCTCAGCCCCCTTTCAACCCTCTGAGGAACTTAGCCCTCCCAGAAGGGGCTAGTGGACTCTTCCTTCCTCGCAAACAGCTTTATTAACCACATCAGTACCAGGCATCTCCATGCACAGCTCTCTCCTTGCTAGAATTTCTGATCAACTACACAACATGGTTAAACGAGAGTAATTGCTCTTCCCCTTAGCAGGAAAATTAAGTGAAAACCTGCGCCCCACTTGTCTACAAGTTGGGGACATTATGACTTCTAGTATATAGCTAAACAACAAGGAAACAACCTTTGTTATTTCTTGTTGCAATGTGTAATAAGGAAGAGATATAAAGCTGAACTCGGCAGTTCTTTTGTGGGGACGATGAACTGGTGGGCGTTGGGCAGGGCGACAAGCTAGGCTGAATTCAGATATCAGAGCGTGAACACGTCACAAATCTCCCTCTGAGAACAAAGAAAATAATGACTTTGTGTGTTAAACTCTGAAATATTGTCAATCTAAACTAGGAAAACTAGTGTTAAAAAGAAACACGAGTGTATGATCCGCGGTACAATCCCGATAAAGTGTAAAAGTTTGTGTCGCAGTATGCATTCAGGTGTTATGAACAAAGGGACAAGATATCACCCTATCGTGTAACGAATGACCAAAACGACTCCTTATCAACGAGTGAGGACAATATAACTACGCATCTGTAGCAGCCTACTCAAGACAACAATACCAGGGTCACACCTTTCCTACAACAAACTAGGGAAAATTGGGTTAGTTACAATACCCAGATAAGTCCAGCCGTACCCACATGAGTCAGTGTTAAAAATGTGAGGAACAATATTACATTAGCTGCAGCTAATAGGTAGAGGTGAGTTTTGACTGGAATTTGGAATTACCAATAGATCCAGTGACGTGAGGGTGATTCAACCAAACCCAAGTGAGTACACCACTACGCATTTCAGATGATAGTGAAATGCTGGATATACGCTCCTTTAGGTCAAATTATATGAATAACTCACTTGTTAATCAACAGCCACTGTGGACACTGAGACGGCACCCCGAAGAAAGAGGCTGCTGGAAATCGTTCTGTTAAAAGGTAAGTAACGCTTGTCGTATGTTCGTTTCATGCAGGAAAGTGTACTTATCTAACCAGTTCTCCACAAAGTGCCTGCAGTTCTAGTCTATAGTACTGTGTTGTAGATGCGGGCCAGGAGCTTAATTCGAACCTCGGTTAACCTCTTTCAGCATGAAAAACCAATTCTGTTATATCTCACTGTAGTTTATGTAACTGGAGCTCCAGCTCTTGGTCACCACCTTGTTTATCAGTAACCTGTTTAATGCATCCCATGATGTTATATTTACATTCAATTGATTTATGAGGCTTAATTAAATTATTTAGGATGACTTACTAATTGACTACGCCCACAGGATGGGTATAAGGTGCATAATAAAGCGGCGAAGATCATTCAGGATTAATTAACGAACGATAACACGCTAAAAAAAATAAGTATAAAGATTAGTTGCATAATGTGGCATTAGTAGCTGTCATTATCCTCTTTATGTTTCTCCAGTGATCAAGTCCACTCCAAGGTACCTCTGCCACCAGTAGCTGCTTCCCACTGAGGCATGGCACTACTTGGCAGCCTTCGTTCTCCCATCTTCATCACCTGCTATTTGTCTGGAATGAATTCAAGTAGTCACTTTTTGGACCACTAGTAACTCACAAATGTCCAGACGTTCATCATCAGCCACATGTAGCGAACTGTCTATACCCATTTGGCATTGATACTCATCAGATCGAGAATTTGTGAAAACTTAATCTGTACATTAATGAAGGGGGTAAAGGTTTTGAGTGCGCTTGTGAGCGCGTCAGATAGGAAAGGAGGCAAGTGGTCTTATGACTTGACGTGATGTTGGTGAGGAATGCAGGAAAAGCGGTTAGCCAGACTTGAATCTTGGTGACAGGAAGTCCAGTGCCTGCACTTTCAAGGAGGGGTGAGGACGCTGCAATTCGAAGAGCCATCTGAACTGGAATGTCATGTTTCTGACAAGACAGTGAATGTCAACATGTTTCTGACAAGACAGTGAATGTCAACATGTTTCTGACAAGACAGTGAATGTCAACATGTTTCTGACAAGACAGTGAATGTCAACATGTTTCTGACAAGACAGTGAATGTCAACATGTTCTGACAAGACAGTGAATGTCAACATGTTTCTGACAAGACAGTGAATGTCAACATGTTTCTGACAAGACAGTGAATGTCAACATGTTTCTGACAAGACAGTGAATGTCAACATGTTTCTGACAAGACAGTGAATGTCAACATGTTTCTGACAAGACAGTGAATGTCAACATGTTTCTGACAAGACAGTGAATGTCAACATGTTTCTGACAAGACAGTGAATGTCAACATGTTTCTGACAAGACAGTGAATGTCAACATGTTTCTGACAAGACAGTGAATGTCAACATGTTTCTGACAAGACAGTGAATATCAACATGTTTCCTCTCTCTCGGGGCACCCTACCACGGTGGGAAACGGCCGGTGTCAAAAAATACATATGAAAATTGTGAAGTGAAATTATGACGCGCAAGTGACTGGTTTCAAGAGTCGTACTGTCAGAGCCCGGCTTACGCCAGACTGCCTACATACCGGTAATCTATCAGGCTAAAGCCGCCCGGTTTCCTCATGAAGATATCTTTGTTTTAGCAATGTCTCTTATTTAGATTTTGCCACCGAAGTGGCTAGTTTATTGTGCACCCCATATCCATCCTGTGGACGGTAGCGCAAGAGCATATGGATACACAAAAGGCCTAGGCACTAGGCCCCAAAGGGGTTAACAATTGTACATTTGGGTTTATATCTACATTTCAATTATCTGTTACAAGCAGGTATCTTATTTCATGAATAAGATATCTTGACATGTCACATAGGTTATTATATTGTCTATCTCTATATTCCTCAATAAGTGCACAATTAAGCACATAGTGTTCAAGACAGTGACCATATGCCTGATCACATAATTTGCATTTAGTTTGATCAATGTCTCTTATAACTGCGGAAAGCTTAATATCTGCATCTGAGTCGCCGGACAGCTGTTCGAATTGCTGCATAATTTGAAACCAGACTTAATGCTCAAGTTTACTGCTTGGTGGCACTGGCGAGTCATTTCATATAGAAAACTCAGCACAATTCATTCTTTAAAATTTTGTTTAAAAAGAATGACATTCGCAAACGAAAATGCCAGCTATCTGTGGGTTTGAAGAATGCACTCGTGGTCACGATATTAAGATAAGAGATAAGATTTTGTTCGGATTTTTAATCCCAGAGGATTAGCCACCCAGGATAACCCAAGAAAGTCAGTGCATCATCGAGGACTGTCTTATTTCCATTGGGGTCCTCAAATCTTGTCCCCCAGGATGCGACCCATACCAATCGACTAACATCCAGGTACCTACTTGCTAGATGAACGGGGACGACAGGTGTTAAAACACGGCCAATGTTTCCACTTTTGCCGGGAATCGAACCACGGACACTGCGTGTGAAGCAAGAACGTTGCCTATCAGGCTCTTGGTGAAAGCATGAGCAGTAGTGTAGCATACTGTAACCTTGTTTGTTGTTACTGTGTTCTGGTATCATGGTTCGTTGCCCCTTATTTTGCCGATGTGGAGGTGAGAGCTGGGGGCTGGGGGGATGTGCAAGGTGAAGGTGGGTGGGCGAAGATTGAAAGGGAGAGATATAGGGGTCTCTGGTGAATGCGGGCTCTTCTTTGGTGGTCTTACTGGGTTGTTCGTGTGTTGAGTGTGAGCTGGAAGAAACGTGGTGATGGGATGGTTGAGGACAAGTATACATATGTGAAATGGTGTAGGGAAGGCGGGGTGCCTGAGAAGGACATACTCTGAGAAGTGTGCATCTCTCGGTACAGAATCTAGCGAGTAAAATCCCAAGCTCGAACACCCGTCCAACAGACTACCTCACCAACACCTACCCTAATACACTATTCCTAGCTCCTACCAACCCAATTGAAGTCTCGCTCATAATCAACACCCTTAAAAACAAGGCAGGGGACAAACAGCTTACCACCTTTTATGTACAAAAAAGCTTCACAGGTACTGTCACCAATTATAGCAACACTATTCAATAAATCCATTGAAGCCTCTACCTTCCCATCAATTCTCAAAATAGCAAGGGTCACCCCGATCCACAAAGGAGGTGATCAAACAGACTTGAATAATTATAGACCAATTTCTAATTTACCACTGCTTTCTAAAATCTTCGAAAAAATAATTCATAGACAGATCTATTCCTACCTCGTCTCACACAATGTACTCAACCCCTGTCAATTTGGATTCAGGACCAACAAGAGCACAAACGATGCTATTATACACATGCTAGAGTTAATATACACCGCACTTGAGAAGAAAGAAGTCCCACTGGGAATCTTCATTGATCTACGCAAAGTTTTTGATGCAGTCGACCATAATTTACTGCTCACAAAATTAGCACACTATGGTATAAGGGGGCACCCCCTCAACTACCTAAAGTCATACCTTAGTAACAGAAGCCAATACGTGTACACAAATGGAGCGAACTCTTCTACACAACAAATTACAGTCGGAGTCCCTCAAGGAAGTGTCCTGGGGCCACTCCTATTCCTCATTTACATAAATGACCTACCGAATGCATCACTACTCAAACCCATATTATTTGCAGATGACACAACATATGTCTTCTCTCACCTAAATCCAGTCATACTGGCCAACACTGTTAATGCCGAATTACAGAAAATATCAACATGGATGACGACTAACAAGTTTACTCTCAATACTGACAAGACCTAATTCATACAGTTTGGAAACAGAGCCACAAATGTTCCACTTAACATAACGCTCAATGGTTCACCCATCACAAGACTCACAGAGGGAAAATTCCTAGGAATCCACATTGACAGTAGCCTTAAATTCCAAACACACATACAACAAATTTCCAAGAAAATCTCAAAGACAGTAGGCATAGTATCAAAGATACGCTATTATGTGCCTCAATCAGCTCTCCTTGAACTATATCATTCACTTATCTACCCTTATCTCACCTATGGAATCTGTACATGGGGATCAACAACATTAAATCACCTTAGACCACTCATAACCCAGCAAAAGGCTGCAGTCAGAATGATAACAAATTCCCACTCTAGACAGCATACTCCACCAATATTCAAAAGCCTAAAACTGCTCACCGTAAAGAACATTCACACTTATTATTGTGCCTACTACATACATAAAACTCTACACTCTAATATAAACCCTCCGCTCAAAATTCTCCTCACCAACTTTAATAGGACCCATGACCACAACACAAGACACAGATCACTTTTTGATATACCCAGAGTCCATATCAACATATGTAAAAATTCAATGCACATAAAGGGCCCCAGAATCTGGAATTCATTACCAGTAAATACTAAGATAACCTTGTTTGAAAATCAATTTAAGACTCTTCTCAAAAACCACCTACTCACCCTAAACTAACTACTCATACTGTAAATTACTTTCAAAAATGCTCAATATTATTTTCCTATAAGATAATTTCAATTTTTACTAATATGTTACTATTATGTTACCTCCTACTCACCCTAAACTAAATACTCATACCATAAATTACTTTCAAAAATGCTCAATGTTATTTTCCTTAAGATAATCTCAATTTTTACTATTATATTACCATCCTTCTAAACACTTGTTACAATGTAATATCATCATATTGTAATTTGAACAAGCAAATATATAACTAGAATAAACTCAATCAATTTCTCTAATATGTACATAGTCTATAAGTCATTAGATTAAGCTGCCCCTAATGCCATGGCATGTCAGTGGCTCTCCTTGCACTTCAGTTTATGATTGTAACTACAAATATCTATGTAAAATTGCAAAGAAATAAAATTTACTTTACTTTAAAATTTGTTTGTTTGTTTGTTTGTATATACGCTGAGATTAGTTTAATACTTGTTTTAGGGACTATTCTCCCTCTTTGGTGGTGACCAGGGTAACAGCAGCCTTAAATAACCGTCGTGTAACCGAGAGGCTTTAAACCCGATTAATCAATCAACTCATGTAAACATCCGTGTTTACACGGATGTTTGGCGAGAGGGTGAAGTGGCAAGTTGTGGGTGACATGAAAAAGGTAGGAGAGAGGAAGTGAGAAGGGAGTCAGAGGAAGGAGGGGGCAGAGAGGGAGAGGGGAAATGACAGAATGCGAGTAGAAATGTAGATGAGGGGGCATGAGGGAAGAGCAGAAGGATTGGGAGGGCGGAGGAGGAGCCAAGGGAGGAATGGGAAGGAGGGTGAGGTAATGATTTAAATAGTGTTGGGAGGAACAAAAATGAAGCACTTATAAAACCTCCAGTAAAAAATGGCAACTACAAAGAAACACTTGTGGTAAGAGAACAATAATAAAGGTAACGCCCGGGTGTACTCATGATGGTGGAGGAAAGAAGTGATAAGAAGCCAACATCATGTTGGTGGGAGAGAAGGAGGAGGGAACAGCCAACATCATGTTGGTGGGAGGGAAGGAGGAGGGAACAGCCAACATCATGTTGGTGGGAGGAAAGGAGGGAACAGCCAACATTATGCTGGTGGTGCAGGAGGGAGAGGAGGGGGCAGTCAATACCATGCTGGTGATGGAAGAGGAGGGGGGAAGCTAACATGCTGGTGGTGGAGGAGGGGACAGGCATGCGGTGGGAAAGGGGTATGAGCCATGCGGCAAGCCAACAGTTGAATGAAAACAATAAAACAGCCAACTTCCTCTGGATGGCCACTGGAACATGCTGCTTATCAAGGTCATGGTTACGAACACGTGACAAGGGAACCACAGGTGTGGGAGTGGTGACACGAGGATCACAGGTGTGGGAGTTGTGACACGAGGATCACAGGTGTGGGAGTGGTGACACGAGGATCACAGGTGTGGGAGTGGTGACACGAGAATCATAGGTGTGGGAGTGGTGACACGAGGATCACAGGTGTGGGAGTGGTGACACGAGGATCACAGGTGTGGGAATGATGACACGAGAATCACAGGTGTAGGAGTGGTGACGTGACACGAGAATCACAGGTGTGGGAGTGGTGACGTGACACGAGAATCACAGGTGTGGGAGTGGTGACGTGACACGAGAATCACAGGTGTGGGAGTGGTGACGTGACACGAGAATCACAGGTGTGGGAGTAGTGACACAAGGATCACAGGAGTGGGAGTGGTGACACGAGGATCACAGGTGTGGGAGTGGTGACACGAGGATCACAGGTGTGGGAGTGGTGACACGAGGATCACAGGTGTGGGAGTGGTGACACGAGGATCACAGGTGTGGGAGTGGTGACACAGGATCACAGGTGTGGGAATGATGACACGAGAATCACAGGTGTGGGAGTAGTGACACAAGGATCACAGGAGTGGGAGTGGTGACACGAGGATCACAGGTGTGGGAGTGGTGACACGAGGATCACAGGTGTGGGAGTGGTGACACGAGGATCACAAGTGACACGGGACACGGGAATAACATGTGTGTAGCAGGTGACAAGAATCAAAAGTGTGGAACAATGACACATAAATCGAAAGTGTGGAACAATGACACATAAATCAAAAGTGTGGAACAATGACATAGGAATCAAAAGTAGAACAATGACACATGAATCAAAAGTGGAACAATGACACATGAATCAAAAGTGTGGAACAATGACACATGTATCGCAAGTGTAAACAATAACACATGAATCAAAAGTGTGGAACAATAACACATGAATCACAAGTATGTACAATGACATATGAATCACAAGTGTGGAACAATGACACATAAATCACAAGCATGGAACAATGACACATGAATCACAAGTGTGAACATTGACACATGAATCAAGTGTTGAACAATGACACAGGAATTACAAGTGTCAAACAATAACATATGAATCACAAGTTTGAACAATGACATGAATCAAGTGTGGAACAATTACAGGAGTCACACTTGTGGAACAATTACAGGAATCACACTTGTGGAACAATTATAGGAATCACAAGTGTGGAACAATTATAGGAATCACACGTGTGGAACAATGACACGGGAATCACAAGTGTGGAACAATGACACGGGAATCACAAGTGTGGACTAATGACACGGGAATCACAAGTGTGGAACAATGACATGAATCAGGTGTGGAACAATGACATGAATCAAGTGTGGAACCATTACAGGAATCACACTTGTGGAACAATTACAGGAATCACACTTGTGGAACAATTACAGGAATCACACTTGTGGAACAATTACAGGAATCACACTTGTGGAACAATTATAGGAATCACAAATGTGGAACAATGACACGGGAATCACAAATGTGGAACAATGACACGGGAATCACAAGTGTGGAATAATGACACGGGAATCACAAGTGTGGAACAATGACATGAATCAAGTGTGGAACAATGACATGAATCAAGTGTGGAACAATGACATGAATCAAGTGTGGAAACATTACAGGAATCACACTTGTGGAACAATTACAGGAATCACAAGTGTGGAACAATTATAGGAATCACAAATGTGGAACAATGACACGGGAATTACAAATGTGGAACAATGACACGGGAATCACAAGTGTGGAACAATGACACGGGAATCACAAGTGTGGAACAATGACACGGGAATCAAGTGTGGAACAATGACAAATGAATCACAAGTGTGGAACAATGACACATGAAACAAAAGTGTGGAACAATGACACAGGAATGACAAGAATGAACAATGACACATGAATCACAAGTGTGAACAATGACACATGAATCACAAGTGTGAACAATGACACATGAATCACAAGTGTGAACAATGATACATGAATCACAAGTGTGAACAATGATACATGAATCACAAGTGTGAACAATGATACATGAATCACAAGTGTGAACAATGACACATGAATCACACACATGAATCACAAGTGTGAACAATGATACATGAATCACAAGTGTGAACAATGACACATGAATCACACACATGAATCACAAGTGTGAACAATGATACATGAATCACAAGTGTGAACAATGACACATGAATCACACACATGAATCACAAGTGTGAACAATGATACATGAATCACAAGTGTGAACAACAATGATACATGAATCACAAGTGTGAACAATGATACATGAATCACAAGTGTGAACAATGATACATGAATCACAAGTGTGAACAATGATACATGAATCACAAGTGTGAACAATGACACATGAATCACAAGTGTGAACAATGATACATGAATCACAAGTGTGAACAATGGCACATGAATCACAAGTGTGAACAATGATACATGAAACACAAGTGTGAACAATGACACATGAATCAAGTGTGGAAAATGACACATAAATCACAAATGTGAACAATGAGACATGAATCAAAAGTGTGAACAATGACATATGAATCACAAGTGTAGACAATGACACAGGAATCATAAGTGTAAACAATGACACATGAATCACAAGTGTGGAACAATGACACAGGAATCACAAGTGTGGAACAATGACACAGGAATCACAAGTGTGGAACAATGACACAGGAATCACAAGTG
>WNWK01001198.1:175000-286038 GCA_009830355.1 Cherax destructor | reverse complement strand
ATAATAAGGTTAGGCAAGTTTTCTAAGGTTCCTTTGGTAAAAAAATTAAAAAATTTTACATTAACATAAATAAAAAAATATATCTTTAAACCTATAAGAGAAATTTTTTAGAAAGGACTTTATTTTAAATGAGTTCTTGCTAAATAACCAGTTTTACCTATTCGGCACGACATTATATATACGTGTATATATATATATATATATATATATATATATATATATATATATATATATATATATATATATATATATATGCGCTTAAAATTTCGAAATGAGCGAACTTTTAGCAAACATTATTTTAACAAACAATATACATTATCTCGGTATCAAAGTACAGTGTGTGCAGATTCGAATCCTGCACGCACACACACACACACTAATAACCCGCACACAGGTGAGAGCAGCTTGTGACGACGTTTTGGTCGTGTGTTAGTATGACTTATAAATGGTCCAAGTAGGAACAAAACATCGTCACAAGCTTCTTTCTTCTCTGTGTGGGTTATTTGTGTACTTTAGTCACGTATTGCGCCTGTTGTTATATATACAGTGGAACCTCTGGTCACGAACGCTTCCGAACACGAACAAATCGGTTCACGACCAAAAAATTCGCCAAGTTTTTGCATCTGGTCACGAACACACAATCGGGTGCCGAACAAAGACAGCCGCGCCAATTTTCACATTCCCCGCCATTTTTTTGCACGCACCAATTTTCCCCACTTTCAGTTGTTTTTGTACACCTAACAAAGACCCTCGCCTTGTAGTTGGTCTGGGTCACACGTGCGTTCATTCGCTGTGAACTCCTTGTGTTGCATTTCATGTGTTTTTAATTCATTTTGTTTTCTTGGTTGTTTAGGGTATGTCTTTTTCTCTGGTATTTGAAGTTTTTTCTCTATTAAACTGTGCATTATTTTGTATAATTAAGGAATTTTCAAAATTTGATTTTTTTTTTGTGCTTAAAACTCTCTCTCTCTCAAAAAAAAAAAAAAACTGTTTACAGCGAACGGTTCGTTGGGGGTCTAGAACGAACTCATGCAATGTTGGTTTTCTGTGTTGTTCAAGGTCTTCTCAGTGTTATTCAAGGTTTTTTACATTTAGTTTACTATTACACTGTGCATTCTATGGTATAATTAACTATTTTTGTGCTTAAAAATCTTTAAAAAAATATTTACATACAGTTCATAGGGGTCTGGAATGGAGTAATCGTATTTACATACAATCCAATGGGGAAATTAGGTTCAGGTCACGACCAAATCGGGTCTCGAAAAAGTTTTGGAATGAATTATGGTTGTGACCAGTGGTTCCACTGTATATGCGAAACAACCAATGTGAAAAACTAAGAGCCTGGGAAATTGGAGGTAAAGTATAATCCGAGGAAGGGGGGGAATAGCTTCAATTCCTTGGATTTAGAGTCCTTCACCAGCATCAAAGCTGGTGAAGATACAAAACAGGCAAATAAATAACACTTCAGCTCCTAATGAAAATATCTGACATCAATTAAATTAAAAATTACATGGCGACAATCATCGTAATTGAAGAACAAGTGAATGGAAGACTGCACCATGAAATTAGTAAACAGCCGCTGACATTTACATGAGTCAGACAGTTAGTTATATGTGGAGGTTATATGACGCCAGAAAACCATGAGCAACAAGTAACCCTTAAACTTAAGATATAATCTCATGCTAATGGTTCTTCTGAACACAAGCAATTTACGTACATTATGTTGCGCTTACGTTAATACGATATTTATGACTATTAACATTTTATCAAACGAAATTCTAACGAATGACAATTTTAAATCAAACATACCAGAGAAAACAGCAATATTAAGCAATCAAACAAGCAGTTGTATTCTTAATATACTTTTTCTTGAGTAATTATTCATTAATCTGTTGTATAACAGTTTTAAATACTTTTCGAAGACTTGAGAGATACACTTTATCCGAACATATTCATTTTCGTAATGAAATATTTATAATTATCAGTAAAAAAAATATCAATATGCTGTATATAATGATTTATCTCTGGCGTTTTAACCTTAAAATACAGATACTGGACTGGTATTACAAACGGGCCTAGTCTGAAGAAATGCAGAGCTGGAAATAAAATTCAATAAGTATACACATATAAACCACTGTAAATCTTTGCCCAGGCAATGTTTCTGTAGCTGTTTGTCTCCCCCAGTACATTGTCAATTGTACTGATCTTCACAGCACACAACTTGAAATTTGCTTTCTCATTTCCCAGAACCTTGACCTTACTAAATACCGACTTTCACTATGTTCTTACTGACTTGCAACTTAACAATAGGCTAGAATGTATTGACATAATGTGAATCTATTTTCAATTTAACTGTCCAGTACTGAAATTGTATTGCATTTATTTGCATAGTTTCTTTCGCAGTTTAAACGTGGCCTTCATTAAATTATTGCATTTTCTGAAGACACTATGAACTGCCTGCGCCTGTTTAATGTACTGATACCTATGACAGGGTCTTGCTGAAACATGAGAAATAAAGATTTACTGAGGAAGAACAGAATTAAACATATAATTACAAAATGACTTTACAGTATTGCAGCAAAGCGCTGATTCAAGCCTCACAGCACGGTGCAGCGTCACAGCACGGTGCAGCGTCACAGCACGATGCACTCACAGCACGGTGCAGCGTCACAGACGGGCAGCGTCACGCACGGTGCAGCGTCACACACGGTGCAGCGTCCGATGCACTCCAGCCGTGCAGCGTCACGACGGTGCAGCGTCACAGCACGGTGCAGCGTCACAGCACGATGCACTCACAGCACGGTGCAGTGTTACAACACTGATTCTATTCATTGGTTATTACCTGATTACGCATCTCTGTTTATTTGTATGGCTTTCTGTCTGGTTTTTTTTTTTCAGACATCTCAGTGTTCAACGAGCTCAAGGCTGCAGTTCATAGTACACTATTCAGGATGTCTCGTAACACTTATCTCACTATTCAGGATGTGTCTCGTAACACTTATCTCACTATTCAGGATGTATCTCGTAACACTAGACTCTTGTTCACTTATTAATTAACTTTGGTGAAGCAGACCAAGTCACAGTTACTGACTCAGTTACACACTAACCTTATGAGTGGTATTCCCATACATTCATAGTTATTATTACAGTCAAATTGAGCGCATAGTTATTATAATCAAATTAAGCGCTTAACCAGTAAGGGCCGTACAACGCTGAGGGAAGGAACGCATGAAAGTAGGAATGTGCGAAGGTTAAAAGCGAGATGAAGGGATGTGTAAAGTTAGGGGTTAGTAGAGGCGGGGGTTAGTGCACGAGTAAAACTGAAATCAGTGGTAGTGCAATAGATTAGTGTCAATTAAAAATCAAAGAGAGAGTCTAGATCAATGTGGGACTTTCAGCAAGATTAGTGAGAGTGTAGGGGAGGTTTAGACGTCGGAGCATATCATGTGTGCACTCTGATAGGCAGGACAGTGTAGGGGAGGTTTAGACGTCGGAGCATATCATGTGTGCACTCTGATAGGCAGGACAATTAATATATAATAAACGGACAGTCCGACCTGAGAGTCATCAGTGGTCCTGGTTGTTTGTCCATGAAGTATCCGTGGGCCACGTGTCTACATGAAGTATCCGTGGGCCACGTGTCTACATGAAGTATCCGTGGGCCACGTGTCTACATGAAGTATCCGTGGGCCACGTGTCTACATGAAGTATCCGTGGGCCACGTGTCTACATGAAGTATCCGTGGGCCACGTGTCTACATAAAGTATCCGTGGGCCACGTGTCTACATGAAGTATCCGTGGGCCACGTGTCTACATGAAGTATCCGTGGGCCACGTGTCTACATGAAGTATCCGTGAGCCACGTGTCTACATGAAGTATCCGTGGGCCACGTGTCTACATGAAGTATCCGTGGGCCACGTGTCTACATGAAGTATCCGTGGGCCACGTGTCTACATGAAGTATCCGTGGGCCACGTGTCTACATGAAGTATCCGTGGGCCACGTGTGTACATAAAGTATCCGTGGGCCACGTGTCTACATGAAGTATCCGTGGGCCACGTGTCTACATGAAGTATCCGTGGGCCACGTGTCTACATGAAGTATCCGTGGGCCACGTGTCTACATAGTATCCGTGGCCACGTGTCTACATGAAGTATCCGTGGGCCACGTGTCTACATGAAGTATCCGTGGCCACGTGTTACATGAAGTATCCGTGGGCCACGTGTCTACATGAAGTATCCGTGGGCCACGTGTTACATGAAGTATCCGTGGGCACGTGTCTACATGAAGTATCCGTGGGCCACGTGTCTACATGAAGTATCCGTGGGCCACGTGTCTACGAAGTATCCGTGGGCCACGTGTGTACATAAAGTATCCGTGGGCCACGTGTCTACATGAAGTATCCGTGGGCCACGTGTCTACATGAAGTATCCGTGGGCCACGTGTCTACATGAAGTATCCGTGGGCCACGTTGTATAAAGTATCCGTGGGCCACGTGTCTACATGAAGTATCCGTGGGCCACGTGTCTATGAAGTATCCGTGGGCCACGTGTCTACTGAAGTATCCGGGGCCACGTGTTACATGAAGTATCCGTGGGCCACGTGTCTACATGAAGTATCCGTGGGCCACGTGTCTATGAAGTATCCGTGGGCCACGTGTACATAGGTATCCGTGGGCCACGTGTCTACATGAAGTATCCGTGGGCCACGTGTCATGAAGTATCCGTGGCACGTGTCTCATGAAGTATCCGTGGCCACGTGTCTACTGAAGTATCCGTGGGCGTGTCTACATGAAGTATCCGTGGGCCACTGTCTACATGAAGTATCCGTGGGCCACGTGTCTAATGAAGTATCCGTGGGCCACGTGTCTACATGAAGTATCCGTGGGCCACGTTCTACTGAAGTATCCGTGGGCCACGTGTCTACATAAGTATCCGTGGGCCACGTGTCTACATGAAGTATCCGTGGGCCACGTGTCTACATGAAGTATCCGTGGGCCACGTGTCTACTGAAGTATCCGTGGGCCACGTGTCTACATAAAGCATCCGTGGGCCACGTGTTCATAAAGTATCCGTGGGCCACGTGTCTACTGAAGTATCCGTGGGCCACGTGTCTATGAAGTATCCGTGGGCCACGTGTCTACATGAAGTATCCGTGGGCCACGTGTACATAAAGTATCCGTGGGCCACGTGTCTATGAAGTATCCGTGGGCCACGTGTCTATGAAGTATCCGTGGGCCACGTGTGTACATAAGATCCGTGGGCCACGTGTCTACATGAAGTATCCGTGGGCCACGTGTCTACATGAAGTATCCGTGGGCCACGTGTCTACATGAAGTATCCGTGGGCCACGTGTCTACATGAAGTATCCGTGGGCCACGTGTCTACATGAAGTATCCGTGGGCCACGTGTCTACATGAAGTATCCGTGGGCCACGTGTCTACATGAAGTATCCGTGGGCCACGTGTCTACATGAAGTATCCGTGGGCCACGTGTCTACATGAAGTATCCGTGGGCCACGTGTCTAAAACATAAGCGGAAGATTGCAATCTCCCAAACCTGACAACAGTGGGAAGAGATTCAAATCCTAAACATTGTGTAATAGAAAACAATTTGTTGTGGTTCAGCACGAACTAGTATTGTTACCAGCAGTTAAGGAGGTGGTGAGAGAGCACAGAAAAATTGTCCAAGTAAGGAATGCACCTATATGAAATCGGCAGGTCTTGAATAGCTGACCGAGGGGAAATCAGGAGATGTTGAACAGCTGACCGAGAGACATGTGCAATGCCTTGAAGATTGGCATGTCCAGAGACCCAGTAAAATACGACTTCTTTGTGCTTACTAGAAATGCAACATAGCCAAAGTTGTACACGAAGGACGACGAGTTGAGGGAAGTCGAATTTCTGGATAGTTTTTTTGGGAGTCCAAAACAACTATGAATGACGAGACGGACATGGTCGCATTACAGACGATGCCATACATTCTTAAACATATTCATATCTACCCTGCCTTAAAATCTATAATATTGCCATGCCTGTGACAATTCCTTTCAATGATTCAATCGGCTCAGCCTGTGACATTATCACAACAAACGTTTGTCAAGTGTAAAACTAAGATTACTTACATTCACGATATTAACAAATTGAATAAATAATGCGTCATGTGAGCTTGAATTCGAGTTAGCCAAGTAACATCCCCCCCCCCAACGACGATTATACCCAAGTAATGAAACGAGGAGTTTTACTTCAGTGATTGTGACAGATTACTCTGACAGGTGTGAATGAATTATCATTAAAAATTAACCGTGAATTTCGAGTGAGATTTGATACTGAGCAAACTGACAGCTCAGCATACTTGTGAGCCGTTTTCAGTGTTTTCCTCTCCAGTTTATTTACCAGTTGAAAGTTTTTTTTTAGTTTTATCCAAACTGTTTCCTATCTCGTCTCCATCAAGTTGTCGTATGCCTATCATTACTTTTGTGAAGTAGAATACACCATTCCTGAATCCAAGTTGGTGCTTTAGAAGGAAGTTTGTGTTCTCTGTGTTCCACCAATTACGAGGATCAAGAGCACCATTATTGGAGCTGCCTAACATTAAAAGCTGTGTTCTAGACCTCCATGCTATCAAAGGTGCATTATATAATCTGTGACAATCATTAGAAAATCACATATACCTTCCTTTCTGGAAAAATAAACACATAAGCAGTATAATGTGATCCTTTATTGACAACGTTTCGCCCACGCAGTGGGCTTTATCGAGTCACAAACAAATCTGTTTGTGACTCGATAAAGCCCACTGCGTGGGTGAAACGTTGTCAATAAAGGATCACATTATACTGCTTATGTGTTTATTTTTCCATTGTGTCGGTATTTTATACCATTTGTTTCCACCTTCCTTTCTGTATATTCCTTATTAGCAGGCGGAAGGATAGTACGGTAAGAGATGGTGAGAACAATGGGAGAAGGGAAGGATGGAGGGAGGGACACTGGAAGATATTAAATGGGGGAGAGAATGATTGTGGAAGATTGTGGAAGGGAGGAGAGAGGAAAGTTAATATGGTTGTGGAAGTCGAGGGGGAGGTGAATAGTAAGGGCTGAAAAAGTGGAATAGAGAAGTGAAGAGGGTTGACGGATATCAACTGGAAGCTTAAAAAGTCACTTAAGAAAAACCTAGCATTTAATTTTGAAGAAAAAATAATGCAGATGAAACTTGCAGCGTCATTATTCATCACGATGAAACGTAATAAACACATTTTTGGAGAAAGTAAGAACGTTCATATTAGTGTGCTCATGGCTCAATTGGTTGCAGGCGTGATCGACCATGCTGTTAGTGCCAGCTAGCATTACGAAGTTCAACGCCTTTTTGATTAGTAACTGACTTGAGGAGCTAATAAAATTCCCTCTTGAAAATGGACAAGAATTTGTTAGTAATTCCCCTTGTGCACGAAATGCGCATATTGGTTCCCTTAAGCTTATTGAGTTCCCTCATTAGTGTTCTCATCGCCTTCATGCTTTTCGCTGGAGGGATTTTGCAACGTCTGCCAACCTTCTTACTTTCATATGGAGTGAGTTCAGTATGTTGATTAGGGATCAATCCCTCCAGAATTTTCTTATTAACATTCCAAGAAGTAAAATTCAAGAAACTTCAAGCATTCCCAGTAGGTTAGATGCTTAAAATTTAAACAAGCGGTTAAGGCTCTATGGACGCTTTACAATTCTGCAGTTTCTCCTACCTAGAAGGGGACCGTTGGTATATAAGTGACTTGAAGAGAATTATTACTGGCTAGGCATATCTTGTTTTGAATGTTCTAGTTATCCAGCCAATCATTATCTTTGCCGTTCCAATAGTAACTTTTCCTGTGATCCCTGAATGTGAGATCGTCTGACATTGTCAATCCCAAGTCCTTTACATTGACCTTTCACTCTATGAAATGACTTAAACTTGTCTTGTACTCCTTTAAACCTGTTGCCCCTGGGTCACTCCATGTCAAGTGGACCAGGGGTCCCCATCTGACCATCTCCAGTTTCGATGTTTTACATGAAGGTTGGCATATATGTCATACTAACTTTGGGAAAGTTTTAGTTCATGATATGCAATAGTAGTAATGTTATGACCCTCAGAGTGGAGGCTGGTGAAAATTTCACCGACCCGCGGCACACAATCAACAATGTGCAGGATATTGCTGTGGCAGATCTTGAAGAGTAAAAGTTGTGTAAGTAGACATACCTATACAACGTTTGGAGCTGATTTCAAAAATCGCAGTCCTAAAACTTAATGCTTTTATTTTTTTCACAGTATGAAACCAAAATAGGCAAAAAAGAAATCTATCGCATAAAATTTAATCTTGAATTCAGCTGTCTATATCTCTAAAGAAAAACATTATTTTAGTATGACATTATTGTAGCCAGCTACCCAGGTGGATATCGTCACAATCCTAAAATATCAGACTCCAAACGTTTTTAGTTCCTGTACTAATGGTACCTAAAAAGGACCTCACGGTGAATTTTAGGCCATTTTTGAAGACCAATAGCAAAAAAGCAGCACAAACAATTTTTCTTAAAAAAAAAAACTTCACTAGAAAGAGGAGATTCTAAACTACAAGATATCTATTTTCTGGATAGGCGTTTTGCCATTGAAGGGAGAAAAAAAAAAAGCCTTAAAATACGGTGATTTTTGGCTTGCGCAGCGATAAATTGAAAACCAGGCATTTTTCAGTAGTTGCTGTTATAAAACAACAACAGCTAGAACCTCGTGTTTAGGTGTTCTTATACAATTTTCGGTGGCGATTTCAGAAATTGTTACCTGAATTGATGGGGACCAATATTCATTTTGCAATTTTAGCTTAAAGTTGTCAGAAAAGTGTAGAGACAACTGTGATGCCAGATTTTGATGTTGATTTTCGACAAAACATTAATATTGCTTATCTGCAGTTGAGCGGTTGAGTACTTTAAGTCTCTTCTTAATACTGTGATTTTCCTCTGAAAATGGATTACAGCAGTATCTATCCTGCTGTTCATACATTGTTAAAAAAAAAAAAAAGCTTCATGTTGCAAACAGATTCTTGATTCCTCATTGAACTTCAAACCTGAGCTCTTATTCATCAGCTCTTGGTCTTCAGCTTCAAAATACTTGAAAAACTTGAAGCCTGTTTTCTTTGCATAGAATTTCATAGAATGGTACTTTATTAAATTATCAGCTAGTCCACTGACACATGGATCTAATTGCCCTGGGTTTGCTTCAACTTTTGGACCTGATAAGCTCTGCAGATTCCATTTTTTCTGTCTACAAACAATGTAATTCTTTTCACTCATTCAGTTGAAACAAGCATCAAACAAACAAAATTTGGGCATAAATATTACAGCTCAAATATACAAGTAAATGTTACAGTGTAGAAAAAAACAGCAAAGTCTATTCAAACATTCTATTCAAATACATATATCATAATGAAACGTGCAACAACGTGCGATCCAACTGCATAAAATCAGTAACATTCACAAAATTTTATGTTAAATTAATGTTTTGTCGAAAACCAACAACATCAAAATCTGGCATCACAGTTGTCACGACACTTTTCTGACAACTTTAAGCTTAATTTGAAAATAAATATCGGTCCCTATCAATTCAGATAATTTCTGAAATCACCGCCGAAAATTGTATAAGGACACCTAAACACGAGGTTCTAGCTGTTGTTGCTCTATAACAACAACTGAAAAATGCCTGGCTTTCATTATAACGTTGCGCAAGCCAAAAAAAAAAAAAACTTATTTTAAGGCCTGTTTTCTCCCTTCAAGAAAAAAACGCCTATATAGAAAATATATATCTTGTAGTTTATAATCTACTTTTTATAATTATTTTTTTTAAGAAAATTGTTGGTGCTGCTTTTTGGTATTGGTCTTCAAAAATGGCCTAAAATTCACCGTGAGGTCTGTAAGGGCATTTTTAGGTACCATTAGAACAGGAACTAAAAATGCTTGGAGTCTAATATTTTAGGATTGTTTTGATGTCCACTTGGGTAGCTGGCTACAACAAAGTCATACTAAATTAATGTTTTTCTTTAGATATATGCAGCTGAATTCAAGATTCAATTTTATGCGACAGATTTTTTTGTCTACCTTGGCTTCATACTGTGAAAAACGTAAAATCATATAAGTTTTAGGACTGCGATTCCTGAAATCAGCTCCAAAAGTTGTATAGGAATGTCTACTTACTCAACTTTTACTCTTCAAGATCTGCCACAGCAATAACCTGAACATTGTTGATCCCAATATAAATAATCCAGTCTGATGACAGTTACCTTATTGTGTTACCCTGGGTTAAAAACTCTCAGGGTTAATAATCTGAATAATCAGATTGCAGAATGTGACTGTTAAACTTAAAAAAAAAGGTACTAATATCTTAGACAATTCAGCTTATATGGCTATGTACAACTATTTTCAGTCTTATGAACAGTAGATATGGCTATCTCCAATCTTATGAAAAGCAATGTATGGATAAATCAAACCCACACTATTTTCTATTGACCCAAAAAATCAACCTTTTACAGACTGGTCCAAACCAGCCATACAAGATAGAAAATCACTAATTATAGTACATATTTTGTATTTGAAATCTTGAGATCCCATCAATATTTTGCAAACTGATAACGGAACTACTATATAACGAAAATGTAATCTATAAAATAAACATATTTGATAAAACTGTTATTCGTGGAATCTTTGTGCACTAATTACTGTTTACATACTGATCATGAGATACGCAATATATTAACCGCTTAGGGCCTTTAGGCAGCAATAATGAAAAAAAGCAGTGATGGAAAGGTATCATTATTATTATTAGTCTATTACAAAAAAGAGTGATGGAGAGCTATTACTGTTAAATATAAAAACAAGCGCTAAATCTGTGATGGAGAGAGTGAAGGGAGTGGTGGCTCTAGAGTGGGAGGTTGGGAAGGCTTACAAACTAATTATGACCAATTATTTTTTTTAGTGGTAATAAGATATATTTTTTTGAGATTGTATTCCATACTGTATTGTGTATTAACTATATGAAGTAACTGTAAAATATAAAATTATTAATATTTCTTTCTAGTGATTTAACAAAGTACAGTGGGGTTTGACAAAGACCCATTGTGACCTTTGTAATCTTGATTTTTTGCTCTACCGCTCACAGGATGAGCATGGATTGCATAATAAACCAGGCGCTCAGGTGGCACAACTAACTTGCTGCTCATGAGGTTTCTAAAGATGGGGTAAGAAGGAAAAAATTGTCAATGGGTGCAGGACTGGCCATCATGAAGGATTTGGGAAGGAAGGTTCCATCCCGCCATCAACCTGCTTTCTTAAAACATCCATATTTCTCTTCTTCCACCCCTTTTCTTTCCTCTGCCTCCTGTGTATAATTCCTCTTGCCCCCGCTCTAGGATGATTGAGATTTCTTTATAAAACATCCATTTCTCCCGTGTATAGGATAGGCTATCCTGACAGCTGGCAATTCCCAAGTGACAGTAACTCCAGCTATAACTTTAATTTTCAAAGGAGTGAGCCGGTAAACTAGAGGAAAGCCTCTCCAGTAGTGGGTCATCAAATGACTAAGACCCAAGTCAGGAAACAATTGTCCTGTTTACTGACGAATCTTTTCCTAACCTAACCTAACCTCTGAAGCTCACGTAGTTGAACCCTTGCTGGAATGCTTGACGATATCCTCAGTGCCCCACTGAAGTGTCCCAGCTCAGGTTGAGGGATTTTAACACAATGTATAATTTTAAAACCATGAGTGATGGAATATGACATAGGGACACAGCTAGACTAATGGACCTCAATATTCAAGAATTGGAAGAAACCCTTAATCATAGGTCTTAATATTCTATGGAGAAGAAACCTAGGCACTTTAATGTCTATCAGTACAACACACAGTACATGTTTCTTACTACTGCTTCATGTAATTTCATCTTTTTTTATTATAAATCTTCCCCATCTCAGCCGCTCAGATACTTTGGTTTGGTATATGCGTAGTTCTCTATTTGTGGTTACACAAAACTGTTTACAAAAAAAGTCTCGGCTCTTGCCTCGCCTCTTAAATTTCAATCAAATGGTATTATTAGCTCCTGGTCTCTTCGGCCTTATCATACTCTTGAAACTATGAATGTTATTTAAGTCTTTTATTGTCAAGAATCACTTGGTGCGTAAACACAAGATCCCTAATAATTTTCAAATAAAATAAACAGTAGGACGCCCAAGCACATCCATGGAGACGCATTCACATATACAGACTACAGACACTATATTCATTCCACAGTATACCAACACTTTCATCAAAGACCAAAGTGACACAGACAGAAAGGATGCTGCGCCAACTTTTCAATGATATTGCGACAAGTTTGCATGGTCAAAGGTCCATCCTGGACAACAGACAAACAACAGTATTATTTTGAAGAAGATAATAAGCCAAGAGAAACGAACATATAAGTAATACAGGAAAATTCCTAAAAGGAAAGAGAAATGCATTTAAGAAAATACAAGTGATGGAAAAGTGCGATTAATATAATACAAACCATTGCACCTACAGTAGGTTAGTGATTCTATATTTTACCTGGAATTTGCCATTTCTGATGTAGTGAAATAGTCCCAGACAACCTTATGAAGAACTTGCAACTTGCAAGGCTACTTGAGTTTGTTGCACGGCTGGTTTATAATGCCGGGGGCGAGAGGTGGAGGTTATGCTCTAACACTGCCAGCAACAAGTGTCTCTCGCTCTAACACTGCCACCAACAAGTGTCTCTCGCTCTAACACTGCCAGCAACAAGTGTCTCGCTCTAACACTGCCAGTAACAAGTGTCTCTCGCTCTAACACTGCCAGCAACAAGTGTCTCGCTCTAACACTGCCAGCAACAAGTGTCTCTCGCTCTAACACTGCCACCAAGTCTCTCTCTCGTTCTAACACTGCCAGCAACAAGTGTCTCGCTCTAACACTGCCAGCAACAAGTGTCTCGCTCTAACACTGCCAGCAACAAGTGTCTCGCTCTAAGCAAGTCTGTATCAACCTCTGTTGTATCTGCTGATTATTTACGTAGGACGTAGCTCATCCGTTGTGGAACGGAAGTCTACTTGAAATATTATATCTGAAGCGTTTAATTACAGCGAGAATGACTCGAATTCATTTAAGAGGTAAAAATATGACTAAAACAGTGAACATGAATAGCTGGAAAGGTAAATAAGAAAATACCTAGGATTCTAAAATAATTAAATTATTCATACTGAAAACCGAAAAGTTTAGAAAAAATCCTCATGCACTATTATTGCAATTTTAAAATTTTTAAACAAAAATTGAAGGAAACAATCCATAGATCCATACGGACGATTTTATGAAAACATTAGAAAATATTTTAATGACTTAAGTCTCTGATTCTGCACTTTATGAAGCTCAAGTTATCTTTATTGAAATAATGAACAATAAAAAATCATACTACATAAGAATGACTGTAATAAAATATAAAATGTTCAGACGAGACAAGGCTTAAAAGTGATCTGCTAAATCTTGAGACAAGGTTATGAAGTTTTCACAACAGTGGTCGCCCTCGACATATTAAATATGGGTGTAAAACACGTGTAACTACACATCTAAACAATCACGTACGCAAAAAAAATACTCAAGTGTCGGTTATATAAACGTGCTAGTTTCTGACGTTTGGTAATCAGTTTCAAAAGAAGTCACAAAATTCTGTCACTAGAAAACGATGAGCACATCCACTCCCGTCAGTGGTCTGTGAGTCACTGAATGTGATACTGGCTGATTGTTGGTGGTGAGTCTGGTGACTGGTGGTGCGTCTGGTGACTGGTGGTGCAGAAGCTTCACTAACCTTGCACTGCCAGCATGGCTACTCACCCCACCTGTGCTGCCAGGGGTTGAGCTACACCTGTTGGTCCTTACTTCTAACCTCACCATGGCTGTACAGGTGGGTGTTGAGCTACACCTGCTGGTCCACTTCATTCTTAACATCACTTCAGCTGTGCTGATGAAGGTTGAGCTGCAGCTACTGGCTTATTTCACTTCTTACTCCAGCTGTGCTGCAAGGGGTAGAGCTGCATCTGCTGGTCTACTCAATTTACATGTGTTCAGGACTGCATATATAAGGTCCGTCTCCGCCCACCTCTATTGTTTCATTTCTTCACTACACATACAATAGACTTTGTCTACCTGTGACCGGTTTCGAGGGTTCTACCCCCGTGGCCCGGCCTGAGACCAAGCATCCTTGCTGACCGACTGGTCAACCAGCCTGTGATAGCGGCCAGCAGGTCTACACAGTCATCCCAACCCGCTTGATCCGGTACTTATGACACAAAGCTGTTCAGCTTCTTCTTGAAACCATTAAACTTCTAATGTAACTTCGTTCTGCCAGTATTTCTGGTATGTGATGTTACTCTGAGAGAAAACAGAAGTTTTCTGCAACAATCGCCGCATTAGTCGGGTTGTAATGGCTGTGTGCCTGAGTCTGTATTTACAGGAGCAGTGTATTCTTTTATAAAAACAAAAATAAGTTAATTAAGAGCTGAAACACATTATTTCCTCATGTTGTGAATGTTGCAGTGAGGCTGGAGGCAATGTAAATGTTGTGTCGGATGGCAATGTGTGGTGTAAATGTAATGCACAGAATTCGTCGTTTGCAGCAGATTAGAATGATGTGTTATACACAGGCTGAGGAGTAGTTGAGGTGGTTTGGACGTTTAGAGAGGATGGAGCAAAGTAGGATGACTTGGAGGGTGTATAAATCTGTAATGGAGGGAAGGTGGGATAGGAATCGCCCTAGGAAAGGTTGGAAGTAGGGGGTAAAGGAGGTTTTGTAAGTGAGGGACTTTCACATGTAGCAGGTGTGCGTGTGCATGTTAGACAGGAATGAGTGGAGGCAAGTGGGTTTTATGACTTTACATGCTGTTGGAGTGAGAGCAAGGTAACATTTATGAAGGACAGGAAGGTGACAGTAACTCAACCACACGTTACAACAGCGGTATGCAGAAGAGCATCTTTGAATGCACAACACATCGCACCTTGCAGTGGATGGAACACAGTAACAGAATACCACCACACCGCATTCCATTTCTATCAGCTAAGAACAGAAAACTGAGGTTACAATGGGCACAAGCTGAGCGTTCATCACTGGTGGTGTGCAGCCTATTATTGCACCAGCACCGATAAACCTTCAAATTTAAATGTTTCCCTTTTTTTCTCCACCTCATTGCCAGATGTATTGCGACATATTTTTCTAATTTGCTTATTTGTGATTAAATATACAATTTTTTTAAGGTTCATGTGACCTAACCTTACATAACTTAACCTAAATTAAGTTACCCTACCCAAAGAAAATACCATGTTGAACAAAAACAGGAATTACTTAAAAATTGATGTTGAGCAAAACGTCAAAAGCTGATTCTTTAAAATAATAATGGGGATTGGTTCGATAATGAGTTGCCCCATGACACTGTACTCTTTTTTGGAAATATTCGTCAGTATCCTGTGTCACAGTGTTAAGAGATATATGACAACGTGTCAACAATGGTGATATTCACTACATGACATGAGACTCGCTGCTCTGTTGGTTTCCCCCAACATCATTGTTTTTTTTATTTTAGAGTAAATATTAGTTATATTCTATACTTTCCTCCGTGTGACTTCCTACGCCCTGAGATCACAACAGTAAGTCAGTTAATGGCCAGCGTTACACTACACTTCACAATGACGACTTCCATCTTAACTGAAACTTCGGGGTCGAAATATTGACAATAAAAGTCTTAAATAACATTCATAGTTTCAAGAGTATGATAAGGCCGAAGAGGCCAGGAGCTAATAATACCATTTGATTGAAATTTAAGAGGCGAGGCAAGAGCCGAGACTTTTTTTGTAAACAGTTTTGTGTAACCCCAAATAGAGAACTACGCATATACCAAACAAAAGTATCTGAGCGGCTGAGATGGGGAAGATTTATAATTAAAAATGATGAAATTACATGAAGCAGTAGTAAGAAACATGTACTGTGTGTTGTACTGATAGACATTAAAGTGCCTAGGTTTCTTCTCCATAGAATATTAAGACCTACGATTAAGGGTTTCTTCCAATTCTTGATGAATATTGAGGTCCATGAGTCTAGCTGTGTCCCTATGTCATATTCCATCACTCATGGTTTTAAAATTATACATTGTGTTAAAATCCCTCAACCTGAGCTGGGAGACTTCAGTGGGGGACTGAGGATATCGTCAAGCATTCCAGCAAGGGTTCAGCTACGTGAGCTTCAGAGGTTAGGTTAGGTTAGGAAAAGATTCGTCAGTAAAAAGGACAATTGTTTCCTGACTTGGGTCTTAGTCATTTGATGACCCACTACTGGAGAGGGTTTCCTCTAGTTTACCGGCTCACTCCTTTGAAAATTAAAGTTATAGCTGGAGTTACTGTCACTTGGGAATTGCCAGCTGTCAGGATAGCCTATCCTCTACACGGGAGAAATGGATGTTTTATAAAGATATCTCAATCATCCCAGAGCGGGGGGAAAGAGGAATTATACACAGGAGGCAGAGGAAAGAAAAGGGGTGGAAGAAGAGAAATATGGATGTTTTAAGAAAGCAGGTTGATGGCGGGATGGAACCTTCCTTCCCAAATCCTTCATGATGGCCAGTCCTGCACCCATTGACAATTTTTTCCTTCTTACCCCATCTTCAGATCCCTCATGAGCAGCAAGTTAGTTGTGCCACCTGAGCGCCTGGTTTATTATGCAATCCATGCTCATTTCATTTCGCCACCCAGCTCTCGTGAGAGAAGGGTGTGCTACTCTGGTCTCTGGCCCCTGGTGGAGACTGTGAGCAACTTTATTTTCACTGTCATGGCGGCGGTGGGCAGACGCCGCATCAACACCGTCTACATAGACATGGTTACAGGAGTAATCCAACCTGCTGTGGCGGCTACAGTAATACCTACTATTCTTCGTGATATATACAACATTGATATGGAGGAACTGTATGGAGTGGCACTAAATGGCATGAACAGGATCTTTGTGAAGTTGTTAACGGCTGCAGCATATGAGACATTGGTAGAGCGACATCAGGACAACGTCTACACGGTCAATGCGACATTGCAGGTGCGATTAAAGGATGTGTCGCGCACCTACACATGGGTAAAGGTAAAGAATGTGCCTTTTGAGGCAGATCAAATGGATGTGGGACGTGTCTTCAGCGAGTATGGGACAGTACATCTGGCAATGGCAGGAAAGTGGAGTGTGGGACCCATGGAGGGTCTTCCTGAGGGATCTTTCACCTTAAAGATGTCGTTACGGAGGCCCATTCCTTCTTACATCATTATGGCTGAGTTTCGTACGCAAGTGTACGTGACTTACGCAGGACAAAGGAGGACGTGCAGGATATGTGGGAATTTTGATCATGTAGCAGCGGATTGTTTGCGGAGAGGTGCTAAACGAACCGCTGAACGCAAGATCCCGACAGAACCACAGGGAAAGTATGAGGGGACGGCTGGTGATGAGGGACAGCAGCAAAGGACCAGGAGCTGGAGTGAAATAGTGGAGGGTGTGGCAGAACCGTGCCACCCATCAGAGCCTACTTTGGAGAGAGAGGTGAATGAAAAGGAGGTTGAGGAAGTACCTGTGATAGAGGAAGGCATGGATGTGCCTCTGGTGGAAGTGATTCAGGGATTACTGGATGATCCATTACAGGTGTTGCATGTTGGGGATGGGGCAGATTTGGTGGAGGAGGCACGAGTTGGGATTGACTCGGGGCAGGAGAGTCCTGAGGTAGCAGCATTGGTGCGTGAGTGCGTCAATGTGGAGGTGCATCAGAGTGATAGTGGGGACATGATGGATGTGGGGAGCGGGTCGCGGAAGCGATCTGGCACGGTCGAAGATCATGATGATATCTTGACACCGGCCCAGAGGGTCACGAAGAAGCCTTTGGTGGAAGTGAAGGGGAATGACAGGGAAGGGGAGTTGGCAAGAGATGATGGTAAGGATGCTGCTATGGGCAGCAAAAGTGTGGGCAAGGGGGGTGGTAAAGGAAGGATAATGTCACAGTCCGTGCAGAGGTCGAAAGGTAAACCCACTCATTTATATTCCAGTGTCTAACTATTAATGTTAATGGGTTGAGGGCAGAGGTCAAGCGACGGTGGGTAGAGGGAACTTTGAGACGGTATGGTGTGCAAGTGGGGTTCCTACAGGAGCACAATTATAGATGTGGACGTGAATTATGTTTGCAGGGATATGAGGTGTATGCAGGGTCTTCAGGGAAATTAAAAGGGGTGTGGCAGTGGTCATTAGCACGTCAAGCCCCTTTGTTCTACGAGCGTGGGAGGAGAGTGGGGGCAGGGTGGTAAGGGTGGAGGGGATTGGGGGTGAAGGTTTGTTTCGTAGGGGTTTATATGCCAGCGGAGGCTTCTCGAAGAGTGAAAATTGAATTTTTAAACGATTACATGGTGGGGGCATTGGGAGGTTTGCCGGGCGTGGCAATATTGGGAGGGGATTTTAATAGTGTAATTAGAAAAAGGGATGTGGAACCTAGGGGAGCGGGTTGTGAGTTGGGGGCGTTGAGGGATTTATTGAGTAGTGCAGGTTTTAGGGACGTAGTGGGAGGGGGGGGTTTTGTGGAGTATACTTTTGTTAGGAAGGGATATGCAGCGCGTTTGGATAGGGTATATGTGACGGGGAGGGTGGTTGTAGGGAGGGTGCAGACTTTTGATGTGGGATTCTCGGATCATAGGGGTGTTCTGGCAAATGTGAGTTGGGAAGGGGTGTTCTGGCAAATGTGAGTTGGGAAGGGGTGATTAGGTGGTATCAGAGTTATTGGAAGCTGAATGGTAGATTATTGACTGGCATGGGTAGGGCGGATGATTTTAGGAGGTGGTGGGGGTCATTGTGGGAGCAAAGGGGAGAGGATAATAATGATTTGGTGGAATGGTGGGAGAGCTGTGCGAAAATAGGAATTAGGGAATATTATCAGAAGCTGGGGCGAGAGGAGGTGTGCTGGAGGTATGGTCTACAAAAGTATCTTGAGGGGTTGTTGCAAGGTTGTTATGAGCGTGGAGGAGTGCAGGTGACGGATGAGATTCGAGGTTTGAAAGAAAGACTGAGGGATTTGCAAAATGAGAGGTTTGATGCGTGCAGAGTGAAAGCGGGTATGGATGATGTTTTATGGGGTGACAGACCATCGCGGTATGTTGTGGGCAGGTGTAGGGCGCAGAGAGGGTTATGACGATAGACTACCTGGATGTGGAGGAGGATTTGGAAGGATTCAATAGGGGTCAACGTTTACGGACGACTGAGGCGATGGGAGTTTACGTAGATAAGTGGTTTGAGGCGTATTTGCAGAGCAAGGGTGGGGGCAGGAGTGAAGGTGAGATTGTAGAGGAGGGTGTGGTAGGGGTTTTGGGGGACAAGGACAGGTTGTGTCTGGAGGGAGAAATAACAGAGGAGGAGGTGTGGGAGACGGTGAATGGAATGAGTAGGGGAAAGGCGCCTGGTATGGATGGTATGGTGAATGAATTTTATAGGGTACATTGGGATGTGTTGAAGGAATGTATGGTGGCCTTGATGAATTGTATGAAGAGTAGGTGTAGAATGGGGAGGGAGCAGGGCATGGGGGTGGTAGTATTAGTTAAGAAGAGTAATCAGGGGAACATGGTGCAGAATTATAGACCTCTGGTAATGATGAATGCAGATTATAAAATCTTTGCGAAGGTTTTGGGGAACAGATTGAAGAGAGTATTGCAGAAGGTGATAGCGGAAGGACAACGAGGATACCAGGTAGGTGTATGATTGAGGGACATGAACGCATCAAGGGATTTATAGAGGGGCTGGGGAGGAGTATTAGCGTTGGACTGGAAGGGGCATATGATAGTGTGGAGAGAGGGATGCTGTATGCAATCATGAGGAAACAGGGGTTTGGTGAGGAGGTAGTTAGGTGGGTAGAGACGGTGTATTCGGGGCTACTGTGCGCGTGCAGGTGAATGGGAAATTGGGAAGGGTGGTATGAATGGATAGGGGTTTGCGACAGGGATGTCCATTATCCCAGATATTGTTCGCGTGCATGCAAGATCCCTTTTACAGGATGATTGTGAAGAATGTGGGGGTGGGTGGGATACAGGGAGGGAGGGGAGGAAATGATATAGTGGGGTACGTGGACGATACCACGGTGCTGGTGAGAATGGAAGAGGGATTGAAGATTATTGAGGGGCTCTAAGGGTGTTTTGTGCAGCTACGGGTATGAGAATTAATGGGGCGAAATCGCGTTTGTTGGAGGTAGGGGCATGGATTGGAGGTAGATTGGCTGAGAGATATGGGTGGATTATTGTGGATAGTCTGAAAATTTGTGGTATTATGTATATGGGTGACAGTATGGAGGCCAGGAGGGTGAACTCTGGGAGGGTGGTGCAACTAGCGCTAGATAGGTTGACGAGTTGGAGGGCGGGGGATCTTTCCTTGCATCAGAGGGTGATAGCGGTGAACGTGCTGATCTACAGTAGACTGTGGCACGTGGCAGTGGTTTACCCTCTGATGCAGGAGGATGTGAGAGGGTTGGAGGTGAGGGTTTTTAAGTACATTTGGGCTTTCGGTAAACACTGGTTGAGGAAGGAGGTGGTTAGGAAGAGAGTGGAGTTAGGGGGGTTGGGGCTTATTTGGGTGGAAAGGAGGTTGATGTGTTTGTTTGTGATACGGTGTATGGTGCGGCTGGGAGGCACTGAGGGGGCTACTGTGGGAGCGGTGGAGCGGGAGGTGCGCAGATGGTGGGGGGGTGTATCGTTGGGGACGTGTTGGGATATATTGCGGCATTTGGTGATTGTGAGGAGGGTGCAAGAAGTGAAGGATAGTGTTTTAAAGGTCGCGTGTGGGGGAAGGATGGGATTGGAGGGGGTGGCTGAATACCCTATGTATGATTGGGGATTGATCTGGAGAGGTTTGAAAGGTATGAGGATTAGGGCTGGGGATAGGGAATTAATGTATAGGTTTCTACATGGGGTGGTGGCAGATAAGGCATTGTTATGTCGGATGGGCATTGTTCAAGATGGGTGCTGTAAAGATGTGGGTCGCAAGAAACAGTGATGCATGCTATATATTTTTGTGAGGAACTGGGGGTGGTGAGAGAATGGATAGGCAGGGTGTTGAGGAAAATGGGGGTGGGGGTATTTCAGTACTGAGGGCTATGAGTATGGATATACGAGGGTGGGTGATAGAGAACGCAGGGGTTTATGGTATTTAATGGTGGATTTCGTGTGTGTGTCCTGGAGACTGAGGGAGCAGGGGGTGGGGAAAGGATTAGAGCTATGGGGGCACAATGTATAGGAGTAAATGCAGGAATCGGGTGGTGTATGGGAGTAAATGGGAGTCTGCATTTTCTAATGAGTATAGGAACATGGTTTTGCGGGATGTATTGTAGACGTAGAAGGGGGCTTGACGTGGTAGGAGGGTAAGCTCATCCTGGTTAAGGTATGACGAGTGAGCATGGAGTTTTGGATGTGTATTAGGGTGTAATTCTAGGTGGGGGAGGTGTGTCTGTTGGGTCATAGTGGGAGAGGGGAATTTAATTATCAAGGTAATTTTAGCGGTTGTGGGGAGATATGGGGTTTAGGGTATGTGTGCATGGAGGGGGTTGGGATGACTAATGACGCAGGGGGTGGCTTTTCAAGTGGGGGAAGGGTTTTGATTATAGGGGTTAATCTTTTGTAAGGGGTTTGAGTGGGTTTACCTGACGGTTTTTCTTGGTTGGAGAGGCATGGGTCTGGAGTATGAGTATGGGGAGCTTCTCTGTTGGATGATGACGTAGGGAATACAAAATATTAGCCTAATGTATCTGTTTTGTATCGTTAAACGATCATAAAAAAGGGTTTCACATTGTAATTAACATTGTGCGTTGTGTACGCATACGTGAAAAGTATAGTATTTCCTATACGTGTTATTTTTATTGTGGGTACTGTTATGTTTACTTGTATAAAACCTGTGTGTTGGATAATATTACGTCATATAATTGTACCAAGTAAAAACAGTTGTAAGTTAAAGTTTACTGAATGAGGAGTGGTGACGACTATCAGTATAGTGTGTTAGGTTAGATATATTTTTAGTATGATGTATGATATTACCTTGTTCAGATCAACCGGATTTTATAAATGTTCATGTTGTAACTGAGTACATTATCAGTTACGCCTTGTTGCGTATTAACTATATGAATATATGTTGTTTGTTAATATGATGTTCTGACAGGTTTGTTAATGTAGTGGGAGGGAGGGTTACCTTATAAGAGAAGGAATAAGGTACAGGGTTTAGGGCCTGCTTTAGTTTTATGTGTTTGGTAGATATATTTGCATGTGACAAAGATGCACCCTTGTTACAAAGGGTATTGGTTTGTTTCAAGTGTATTTTGGCATTATATATAAGTTATGCTCTTTTATGTATGTCACGTATAAGGTTGTAAGTCATATAGGGTGCACGGGAATAATTGGATGTCATGTATCTAGTGTTGCGGTTTTTGGCATCTAATGGTGTGGCATTTTTCATTGATGTACTACATTGTAGTAAAAATTTTAAATAAAAATTAAAAATTATATGTCACAAGAATACACGATTTCAGTTGAAAAATAAGTTTATTTGAGCTTAAGTTATTCTGTATCAGCTATAATGTGGAGTAAAAATATTTGAAAACAACTGAAATGCAATTAGGTGGAGAATTAACATAGCAGCCACCATGTTTTGTAATACTTTGTGAGGTGGGATGCATAGTAAAGTTTGAAAACAGTCGTCAATATTCTTATGCAGTATTACTAGTTTCTTGTTAGTTCATTGTGTATTTCATCATTGCACGAAGTAGTATGTCTTATGAAACAGAATCGTTTCATATTTGTATACCAATTCTATGTATCATGTATGTTAAGTTTTTTAAATAAAATAAAAAAAAAAAAATCCATGCTCATCCTGTGAGCGGTAGAGCAAAAAAATCAGGATTACAAAGGTCACAATGGGTCTTTGTCAAACCTCACTGTACTTTGTTAAATCACTAGAAAGAAATATTAATCATTTCATATTTTAAAGTTACTTCATATAGGTTTTTACACAATACAGTATGGAATACAATCTCAAAAAAATATATCATATTACCACTAAAAAAAATAATTGGTCATAATTAGTTTGTAAGCCTTCCCAACCTCCCACTCTAGAGCCACCACTCCCTTCACTCTCTCCATCACAGATTTAGCGCTTGTTTTTATATTTAACAGTAATAGCTCTCCATCACTCTTTTTTGTAATAGTGCACAAAGAATTCCACGAATAACAGTTTTATCAAATTGTTTATTTTATAGATTACATTTTCGTTATATAGTAGTTACGTTATCAGTTTGCAAAATATTGATGGGATCTCAAGATTTCAAATACAAAATATGTACTATAATTAGTGATTTTCTATATTGTATGGCTGGTTTGGACCAGTCTGTAAAGGGTTGAGTTTTGGGGTCAATAGAAAATAGTGTGGGTTTGATTTATCCATACATTGCTTTTCATAATATTGGAGATAGCCATATCTACTGTTCATAAGACTGAATATAGTTGTACATAGCCATATAAGCTGAATTGTCTAAGATATTAGTACCTTTTTTTTTTTTAAGTTTAACAGTCACATTCTGCAATCTGATTATTCAGATTATTATCCCTGAGGGTTTTTAACCCAGGGTAACCCAATAAGGTAACTGTCATCACACTGGCTTATTTATATTGGGATCCATAATCCTCTCCTACAGGATGCGACCCACATTATTCGGCTCACGCCCAGGTACCTTCATACTGCTAGGCGACCAGTGGACCAATTTTAAAAATCGTCCCCACTTGACCATCAGGTTTCGATAAAATTTTATATGAAGGTTGGCATATATATCAAATTAACTTTGGGAAATTTTAGTTCATGATATGCAATAATAGTAATGTTATGACCCTCAGAGTGGAGTCTGGTGAAAATTTTCCCGACCCGCGGCACACAATCAACAATGTTCAGGTTATTGCTGTGGCAGATCTTGAAGAGTAAAAGTTGAGTAAGTAGACATACCTATACAACTTTTGGAGCTGATTTCAAGAATCGCAGTCCTAAAACTTACATGATTTTACGTTTTTCACAGTATGAAGCCAAGGTGGACAAAAAAAT
Organism: Cherax destructor; assembly: GCA_009830355.1. Taxonomy (NCBI): domain Eukaryota; kingdom Metazoa; phylum Arthropoda; class Malacostraca; order Decapoda; family Parastacidae; genus Cherax; species Cherax destructor. The sequence goes on along the minus strand of WNWK01001198.1, from coordinate 261,880 downwards.
CTGTCGCTTAAAATTGAATCTTGAATTCAGCTGCATATATCTAAAGGAAAACATTAATTTAGTATGACTTTGTTGTAGCCAGCTACCCAAGTGGGCATCAAAACAATCCTAAAATATTAGACTCTAAACATTTTTAGTTCCTGTTCTAATGGTACCTAAAAATGCCCTCACAGACCTCACGGTGAATTTTAGGCCATTTTTGAAGACCAATAGCAAAAAAACAGCACCAACAATTTCCTTAAAAAAAAAAATCATAATAAAAAGTAGATTATAAACTACAAGATATATATTTTCTATATAGGCGTTTTTTTCTTGAAGGGAGAAAACAGGCCTTAAAATAAGTTTTTTTTTTTTTGGCTTGCGCAACGTTATAATGAAAGCCAGGCATTTTTCAGTTGTTGTTATAGAGCAACAACAGCTAGAACCTCGTGTTTAGGTGTCCTTATACAATTTTCGGAGGTGATTTCAGAAATTATCTGAATTGATAGGGACCGATATTTATTTTCAAATTAAGCTTAAAGTTGTCAGAAAAGTGTCGTGACAACTGTGATGCCAGATTTTGATGTTGTTGGTTTTCGACAAAACATTAATTTAACATAAAATTTTGTGAATGTTACTGATTTTATGCAGTTGGATCGTACGTTGTTGCACGTTTCATTATGATATATGTATTTGAATAGAATGTTTCAATAGACTTTGCTGTTTTTTTTCTACACTGTAACATTTACTTGTATATTTGAGCTGTAATATTTATGCCCAAATTTTGTTTGTTTGATTCTTGTTTCAACTGAATGAGTGAAAAGAATTACATTGTTTGTAGACAGAAAAAATGGAATCTGCAGAGCTTATCAGGTCCAAAAGTAAATCAAACCCAGGGCAATTAGATCCATGTGTCAGTGGACTAGCTGATAATTCAATAAAGTACCATTCTATGAAATTCTATGCAAAGAAAACAGGCTTCAAGTTTTTCAAGTATTTTGAAGCTGAAGACCAAGAGCTGATGACCCCACACTCGCGAGGGCCAGGAGCTGAAATTTGACCGCCAAAACACACTGGGGGTCAGGAGCTGAGCGCCTAAACACACATTAGGGGCCAGGAGCTGAGATTCGACCCAAGGATCACCATCTTCTGACATCTTTCCTTCAACATCTATTTCTCTCATATTTTTCGAATAAAATAATTGAAATTTTAAATTTTTACAATTTATATAAAATATCGACTACCCTTGATATATTGGGTTTGAATCCTGTCGACTACGTTGCGTAACATCTGTACACCCAATCATTACACAAGGGTTATGAAGGCTGCATGCTCCCTGTACACCACCAAAGATACTTTAATAACTAAAATAGGGATTAACTAAATTATGTGTATCTGTATATACACCGAGAGGTGTGTATAGATACACACCTGTCGGTTTATATACAGATACACACTTCTTGGTGTATATACACTGAGAAATACACTTCAATTTATACAATGAGATATACACCACTCGGTGCATATATCCTTAATTTAACTACGTGTTTTTTATGCTTTATATATACCGGACCGAAAGCTGGAGCTCATCACCTTCACTGGGAGCAGTGGGACGGCTCTTATTTACATGATGATTTGGAGTCGTTATGCTAATATTTCAGCTTACATGGCTTAGGCATTAAGTCTGCCGTCTTGGAGGCTGCCTCGACGACCAGGATACCACGGATATATGACTACGATACCACGGATATATGACTACGATACCACGGATATATGACTACGATACCACGCATATATGAGCGGAATAATAAGTGTATATGAGGTAGTGGTTGTGTGGTTTTTTTCGTTAGTAAATGTATTCTGACAGGTCTGTGTCTGGTAGTGACCTCTTAAGTGGTCAGGCTTAAGCTGACTTACCAATGGTAGGCTTATTTCCCGGGTAAGTGAACACGGGGATCAGCACACTGTAATATCCTAAGGTGTGGAAGAAATCACAATAAAGCGCGTGATTGCAAATATGAAAAGAATACTACAGTGAATATATGAAATAAAACCTGAGCGCTTTCATGTGCTTACAAATATATCTTCGGAGGAATAGCCATTCATCTTGAAGACACGTGTGTAAGCACATGAAAGCGATTAGGTTTTATTTCCTATTTTCATTTGTATTTTTTCATATTCTAAGATGTATGTATATATGACCAGGAAAACACGTGCAAGACACAATGAAGTCAACGACATCATAAAGAAAACCCTTGCTACAGCAGGATGCCCAGCCGAGAGAGAGCCCCGATCACTAGCAGCCAACAATACCCACAACCCAGCAAACCGCCCCGACGGAATCACCATCTATCCTTGGAAGAATGGCAAGCTCTTAGCATGGGACTATACCTGTGTGTCGACACTGGCTGACACTTACATCCATCACAGTGTCAGGCGACAGGGAGGAGCTGCTGACCACAGGGAGGAGTACAAGATTGGCAAGTACAGGGACATAAGCCAACAGCATCAATTTGTCCCAGTAGGATCAGAGACCTTGGGATCATGGGGGGGGGGAAAATGCAACACGTTTCCTTAAAGAACTGGGTTCCAGACTCATCGACACCACCAGGGACCCAAGGGCAGCCACTTTAATGTTCCAGCGCCTCAGCGTGGCCATCCAGAGGGGAAATGCATGCTGCATACTGGGCTCGCGTTCGGCTTCGGAGGAGCTGGAGGAGATTCATAATCTTTGATATATTGCACCAATGTATTCATGTTCATGTTTGGGTTTTCTGTCAATGTATTCTGTCTATTAATAAAGCACTCATATAATATATATAGGGAGTGGTAGGAGAAGAAAATATTCAAACAGCTCCGGGGAGAACCTCGAGTTTTCCCTGAGGTACGTTTATTGTCTTCTCTGAGGATGAGGGTCACCAGTAAAGTTCTAGAGGTGGTACCTCCCTATATATTTAATATATATATATATATATACATATATATATATATATATACATATATATATATATATATATATATATATATATATATATATATATATATATATATATATATATATATATATATATATATATATATATAACTATCCATATGTCATATATTACTAAACAACTAATTACAGTGGTCCCTCGGTTTTCGTGCATCTCCAAACTCGAACATTTATGTAAGTGTATTTTCGTAAGTGCTGTTGCAAGTGTATTTTTGGGGTCTGAAATAGACTAACCTACGTGACATTATTTCTTAAGGAAGTAAATTCGTTTGGTAATGGCACTTGAGCAGCATTCTGGAACGAATTTTCGGCGAAAACCGAGGGACCACTGTATATGCAAATAAAAATTATACTGAATCATTGCAACTTAATACACCTCACTTTTATGAAGTCGGAGTTAAGGCTTAACAATTTATCACATTAAGTCCCTCCTGTTGCTTATGACAAATTCGTTTTCTATGGCTTTCCATCCAATCATGAAAAATTAATTCGCATGACACCTGGAAACAGTTGCAATAAAACCATAAGAGAGTACGTACAGTGTGTATGTTTTACCAAGAAACACTGCCAGGGGACGCAGACATCTAGGAAAGTTAACAAAACACACACATTTGAGTACATTTGGCAGACACTGGGACTAGCTATTATGCATGGGTTTCCCCCACCTCACACAAGGCCACAGCTTCTTCATGGTTAGGTTTTACTTAAAAAATATACAATTAGTTTTAAAGTGTAGTATATGTTCATACAAGGTCCTGAAGGATCATTGATGTTGCAGACATACAATATGTAGATTTAACCAGGACAACTTAAAAAAAATCAAACTTTGAATTATTTCCATTAACATATGCAAGTTAGTGTACTGCTGTGACTCGCAGTCATGTTAAACACCTGTGTGGTGTGAACACTTTACGGTTAATAATCACAATGAAGTTTTAGTCTTCGTCTTCAATAATTACAAATTTCATGAAGTCATAAAATATTTAAAGAGTCAAAAGTACTAAGCACTCTGGGTACTTTGTCCAAAAAAACATTGCAAATGAATGCCAACAACTTGAGGGAGAAGGAGGGAGGGTGTAGAGGAGACAGAGAGAAGGGTGATGAGAGGGAGGTATGGAACAGCGAAGAGGACAGGCGTTGCGTATATCGGAGTACTTATCTGAGGACTTAAAGTCCACGCCGAGACTACCTGCCGAGAAATAATATCTACTTCTATCCATATTAAAGACTAATATGTATTATCTAGATGTCTGAGGCAAGAACAGAAAAGCAGAAGTCTCTCTTCTCATCCTTCACTGCCGGCATGAAACATGGGGAAAAATGCACCATACCATATTGAAAATATATCCTGGAATTTATAAGCGAGATAGAACTGGATGGAAGGCATGGGCTACAAACTGCCTCTTACTCTTTTAGTACTGTTCCTACTACAGCTACTCTTGTTAGTCCACTGCTACCCACATAGCTGCATGTAGCAGTGGTTTTAATTACCACCAGCTCTACTTCTGGATACTGCTGATGCAGTTACTGGGTTATTATTAGGAATCCATTGATTACAGTTTGCCCCAGCATAGTATCTAATTACAGTTTGCCCCAGCATAGTATCTAATTACAGTTTGCCCCAGCATAGTATCTAATTACAGTTTGCCCCAGCATAGTATCTAATTACAGTTTGCCCCAGCATAGTATCTACTTACAGTTTGCCCCAGCATAGTATCTAATTACAGTTTGCCCCAGCATAGTATCTAATTACAGTTTGCCCCAGCATAGTATCTAATTACAGTTTGCCCCAGCATAGTATCTAAGTGAATCATATGTTTGCAAAATGGTTTTGAAATGACTGTATTGTCCTTCGTGCTTATACCTTCAGGAGGTAATTTGTTCCATTTTACAATAATTTTGATTGAAAAAAAAAGTGTTCTTTTACTTATCTTGTCTCCACAATTCCGAGTTAATGACTCAGTTTGCATTTCAAATACTTCTTCGAGTTTGAGTGTATAAAATTCATTCAATATCTCAAAGGTCTGACTAGGATCTCCTCGTAGTCTGTTTCTTAAGAGAGAAAAGGTTAAGTGCTTTGAATCTTTCTTAATATGGTTTGTTTCTTATTGATATAAGTTTTGCCCTTCTCTGTACTGCAGTCTATTTTCGTCTTTTATTTAATTTGGAGACCAAAACTGGACGACATATTCAAGATATGGTCTAATAAGTGCCATAAAGTTAACGTGGTTTCTTGTGAAATGTTTAGTAATGAAGCCTAGTAGTATTTTGCTGACTTTAATGCTCACAGAGAGATACTGTTCAGTACTTTTGAGGTCGTTGCCTATAATTACTTCAAAGTCCATTTTTTATCTTTTTAGGTCAATTTGTTGCCAAAACATCTTTAAATTCTTTTTTGAGATTATTATATCCAAAATGTATTATTTTGTATTTGTCAACACTGGGACTCATCTTGCACATCTCCGACCATTACACCAACAGATAACTCAGAATACGCTCTTTGGATGCTGCTGGCTTTTTTCCCCCAACATATATTGTGTGATGCGCAAATTTTGACATCGTAGATGTTAGCATTACCTAAGGATCATTTGTCTACATTTATCTAAACCGATCCTAAGGAACTCCGCTCTTTACGTCTAGCCATTTATACATCTCTCCGAGCAGTACCTCTCGCTCTTTATAATAATATATCTTTATTTACTACAAGTACATGTACAAGGTATACAGTCCTAGTTGACATCAATGACATACTACTATATAGAAAGCCACTTGTTATGCTGAGCATTTCGGGCAAATTAGGTCAGTTTTGTCCCAGGATGCGACCCACACCAGTCGACTAACACCCAGGTACCCATTTTACTGATGGGTGAACATAGACAACCGGTGTAAGGAAACACGTCCGATGTTTCCACCCCTTCGCCGGGAATCGAACCCGGACCCTTACCGTGTGAAGCGAGAACTTTTGCCACCAGCACCGTTTCCTATCTGTGACCCAGTCATTAATCCGGGAGTTAAGTTTGTTTGCAATAATTAAGCCCTGCAGTCTTGGGGAGGGGGTGACGAGGGGTAGCTTTAATAATATATTTTTTTTTGTGGGGAGGGGGAATCTAGATATATTACATTTGTTGTTACTTTTTCGTGCCAGTTTTCGTATATAATTAAGAAAATCGAGTAAAATTGTATGATATTTTGTTTCGAAATCCATATTGAATTCCGGTTATTAAGATATTATGTTCCAGAAAATTAACAATCTTGTGTCTAATAAGAGCCTCGATTTGTTTACCTAAAACTGATTTAAGCTGAGGGCACAATAATTAAGCTGAATCCATGATAATTAAGTGAAGGCACGATAATTAAGCTGAAGGCATGATAATTAAGCTGAAGGCATGATAATTAAGCTGAAGGCACGATAATTAAGCTGAAGGCATGATAATTAACTGAAGGCACGATAATTAAGCTGAAGCAATAATTAACTGAAGCATAGATAATTAAGCTGAAGCAGATAATTAAGCTGAAGGCATGATAATTAACTGAAGGCACGATAATTAGCTGAAGCTTAATAAGCTGAAGCTGATAATTAAGCTGAAGGCATGATAATTAAGCTGAAGGCATGATAATTAAGCTGAAGGCATGATAATTAAGCTGAAGGCATGATAATTAAGCTGAAGGCATGATAATTAAGCTGAAGGCACGATAATTAAGCTGAAGGCATGATAATTAAGCTGAAGGCATGATAATTAAGCTGAAGGCATGATAATTAAGCTGAAGGCATGATAATTAAGCTGAAGGCACGATAATTAAGATCCAAGTCTTATCTTCCTTTTCGAATATTGGGTTAACATTCGATAGTTTCCGGTCTACTGACACCTTTCTAATAACCTGTTAGATATTGTAATTAGTGAGTAAGTGTTCTGGTAGGTATGTTCTTTTTGTAATTCTAGCAGGCAGCTTGTCTGGTCTGATGGATTTGTTAACAATTAACTTCTCCAAGTATTTTAATATGTCAAAGTTGCTAATTTCGTTGATGTTATATTCGAGTGTAAATACAGACCTGAGGGCGGTGTACTGAAGCCATATCTCTGTTTTTATCTGTCATCCTTTTGTTATCGCTAGTTAAAGGTCCTATTGTTGCTTTTACCTTTTATTCCCCTGGACGAATCTGAAGAATTCTTTTTGGGTCCTTAGGAGCTGTGTGCACTTCGTCTTTCAAATTCCTATTTACCATTTCTAATCTTTCTCTTTGTAACACCATGTCGTTAGTATAGTCTTCAATGTTACCAGTCAATTAACATATCATATATGCATTACGGTTTTCGCCTATAATCTCAACTTTCTTTGGTCATTTAATCTGACTTTTTATCCACTTCACATTTTATCTCTCTAGGTATGCTATCTCTTAACGATATTCAGAATTTTTATTTTAAATCTGCTGTAAGTTTCCTGGACACTGTATTTAATAATTCGATCCAGTTTATGCTACTGAGATCTCAGCGCATCTTTTCAAAGTTTGTTTTTTTGTACTTGGGAACCATCATAATACTCGTATCTTCGATCTTAAAGTTTGTGTTTATTTTGAATTAAATGATGTAGTCAATGTTTTTTAAATTCCCTCCCACCTTGTATAACTGGATAAGGTCACAGTATGTGATCTGAAGTAGATCCAATATACTGTTACCAGGAGTGGCTGAGGTGACAACTAGTGTTAGAAAGCTGTCTCCACTCACGTTGGCAAGTGTGGGAGCTTCTTGCTTCCCGGAGAGATTGTTCTAGTTTATATCAGGGGAGTCATCAACTGCTTGTCTCTTTCTTGTGACTTACTGCTTTAATTTCATCATATAAAGGGGCATCGTTTTCCTGACTTTGAGATTTCAATCTCATGAAATTCACTGTTAACATTCAGGTCACTCAACTAGTTTTGTTGAACATATTATATGCAGATTAAGTTATTTCTGCTATCAGACGACTGCTTGCATTAAACCAAGATTCACTCACAACAATAATATCTGGACACTTTAAAGATGCAAATTCGAATAATTCGTCCCTTTCTCGGAATATATTATGAACATTTGTGTAAAATACTTTTATTGAATTTATCCAGCTTGACTGGTCTGCTAGCTGTGTTATTTGGTTGAAATTTATAGCGTCACTGGCTACCTGTCTAGATTTGACAGGCTGTCTGCTTCCTCTTTCTCCACTTCATCTCTTCCCTTCAGCCTTGCCTTCTGTCACCTCATTTAGTACTTATAAGATTCATCGCAATCTTGAGCTACACACGTCGCTCACATGAAGTCTGCCTTGCTTATTTAAGTAAAGCGAACTTCATCTGAAGTTGTTCTACAGTTCTATATAATCCAGGTCTTCGTCCTTTACACACAAATCCTTAAGGTTCTTATTCAGACCCATGTCTTTGCTGAATATGTAGGGGTCTACATCACAACTTGGCAATAATTCTAATCCTTCACAATAATAATGCGATTACTAGCCCCCTTCTGTTGATTTTGAATTTAATAATCTTCGCTAACTTTGCTTCAAATCATTAGTTCTAACATGAGTCTCATAAATTCTATCCTCTGCTTTCTTTTCTAACCTAAGCAAATTTATGATATACTGTATAAACTTGATCCTTACTCCTGGGAAACAAATTCTCCTCCTGTGTTTGTTGATACGGCAGAATCCCGTGTTTATCTGTCTTACGATGGCGTCTTACCAAGACAACCTGAGCTTCTTCCCAGGGATCTGTCTGAGGCATTGCAGTGTGTGGTTCAGCTAGCACGTCAAACCGGTTTCACAACCTAATGTGGTTTACTGCTACAAATTTTCTGGATTTACCATTTTTTTTACTAATATAAATCTGCTGAGAGTTTCTTTTGCATAAAATTGACGCTCAATAACTCAGGCCATTAATGTGTCAATTTTGTGTGACAGTCTCCTTCCCCACGTGAACTGACTTGGCAGTGACTTGACAAACAAGGCAGTGACCTGACTGATGTTTGCCCCCAGCTAAACAGCATTGTCAATAGATCATCACCCCTGTGGTTTAGCGCTTCTTTTTTATTATTATAATAATAATAGATCATCAAACTGTTTCTCCGTTTTCCTTGGTGCTCTTGGCTCAGCTGACACCGTCCTCAGCTCTCACTGAGGGAGCGGGGATCGCGCCTCAGCGGGGATCGCGCCTCAGCACAGATGAAACGCTGGGTATGCTTCCTACACCTGTCGTCCCTGTTCACCTAGCAACAAGTGGGTACCTGGGAGTTAGTCGACTGTTTTGGGTCGCATCCTGGGGGACAAGATTAAAGGGGACCAATGTGAGACTAACTCTCCGGATTAAATATTCGAACAAAATCTTACCTTAAAGTTTCTTATATGACATATAAAAAAAACATTTCTTAAATACCGGTGGACACATTAGTGAAGAAATCCCTTTAAAGTGATTGGAGCAGATATGACACTAGTATCGTTTCGCGAGAACTATTTACAAAACCCAACAGAATCATTAAATTGTACGAAAGGAACACGTGAAAGACCTGGGAGTAATTATGTCAGCTGACTTTTCTTTCAAAGAACACAATAAGGCCAGGAATCTGAAGGGGTGGATAATGAGAACTTTAAAAACAAGGGAAATAGTGATAATTTTTAAATTACTTGTATTCTCTCGCTTAGAACTTTTTTAGTGTTGACAGCCCCGTTCGAGGCAGGAGAGAAACCAGAGCTGGAACAGAGACAGAGATCATTTACGGCCCTCATGGAGCCTATGAAGTATTTAAATTACTGGGAGCACCTGAAAATCCTAAATTACTCACTGGAGTGGAAGAGAGAGAGATACATGATAAACATATACCTGGAAAGTACTTCAGGGCTTTGTCCCAACTCTGCACACTGTCATAACAACATACTGGAGTGAGAGATATGGGAGGAAGCCTCGGTGCGGTGAGCACAATAAGGGGACATTGCATCAACGTCCGTGACCCCAGAAGACATCAGCAACAATGCTGGGACAAGTGAAGAAGTATTCAAAAGGAGATTGGACACATATCTTTAAACAGATGGGAGATCAACCAGGTTGTGATGGATATATGGGCCAATGGGCCGCCAGGAGCAACAACCTGGTTGACTAGGAAAGCAACAGAAGAGCCTGGCCCAAGGCCGGGCTCCGGGAGTAGAAAAACTCCCGAGTTAGTTAGGAAAGAGAGAGGGAAAGTATGAAGACCAGAAGAAGGGGGGTGTGGAGGTGACCGAAGGGTAGGGGGGTGTGGAGAAGAGGGAAGGGTAGGGAGGTGTGGAGGAGACGAAGGAGTAGGGGCATGGAGGAGAGGGAGGGATAGGGGGTATGGAGGAAAGGTAAGGATAGGGGGTGTGTGGGGAAGACGGAGGGGTACGGGGTGTGTGGGGAAGACGGAGGGGTAGGGGGTGTGGAGGAGAGGGAAGGGTAGGGGTGTGTGGAAAAGAGGGAAGGGTAGGGGGGTGTGGAAGAAAGGGAAGGGTAGGGGTATGGAGAAGAGGGAAGGGTACGAGGTGTGTGGTTCAGGCAGAGGGGTAGGGGTGTGGAGGAGAGGGAAGGGTAGGGGAATGTGGAGGAGAGGGAAGGGTAGGGGTGAGTGAAGGATAGGAGAGGGTAGGGGTGAGTGTAGGAGAGGAGAGAGGGTAGGGGATGAGTGTAGAAGAGGAGAGAGGGTAGGGGATGAGTGTAGGAGAGGAGAGAGGGTAGGGGTGAGTGTAGGAGAGAGGGTAGGGGATGAGTGTAGGAGAGGAGAGAGGGTAGGGGATGAGTGTAGGAGAGGAGAGAGGGTAGGGGTGAGTGTAGGAGAGAGGGTAGGGGTGAGTGTAGGAGAGGAGAGGGTAGGGGTGAGTATAGGAGAGAGAGGGTAGGGGTGAGTGTAGGAGAGAGGGTAGGGGTGAGTGTAGGAGAGGAAAGAGGGTAGGGATGAGTATAGGAGAGGAGATAGGGTAGGGGTGAGTGTAGGAGAAAGAGTAGGGGTGAGTGTAGGAGAGAGGGTAGGGGTGAGTGTAGGAGAGAGGGTAGGGGTGAGTGTAGGAGAGAGGGTAGGAGAGAGGGTAGGGGTGAGTGTAGGAGTGAGGGTAGGGGTGAGTGTAGAAGATAGGGTAGGGGTGAGTGTAGGAGTGAGGGTAGGGGTGAGGGTAGGAGTGAGTGTAGGAGTGAGGGTAGGGGTGAGTGTAGGAGTGAGGGTAGGAGTGAGTGTAGGAGTGAGGGTAGGAGTGAGTGTAGGAGTGAGGGTAGGAGTGAGTGTAGGAGAGAGGGTAGGAGTGAGTGTAGGAGAGAGGGTAGGGGTGAGTGTAGGAGTGAGGGTAGGGGTGAGTGTAGGAGAGAGGGTAGGGGTGAGTGTAGGAGTGAGGGTAGGAGTGAGTGTAGGAGTGAGGGTAGGAGTGAGTGTAGGAGTGAGGGTAGGAGTGAGTGTAGGAGTGAGGGTAGGAGTGAGTGTAGGAGTGAGGGTAGGAGTGAGTGTAGGAGGGTAGGGGTGATGGTAGGAGTGAGGGTATCGGTGAGTGTAGGAGAGAGGGTAGGGGTGAGTGTAGAGAGAGGGTAGGGGTGAGTGTAGGAGAGAGGGTAGGGGTGAGTGTAGGAGTGAGGGTAGGGGTGAGTGTAGGAGTGAGGGTAGGGGTGAGTGTAGGAGAGAGGGTAGGGGTGAGTGTAGGAGAGAGGGTAGGGGTGAGTGTAGGAGTGAGGGTAGGGGTGAGTGTAGGAGAGAGGGTAGGGGTGATGGTAGGAGTGAGGGTAGGGGTGAGTGTAGGAGAGAGGGTAGGGGTGAGTGTAGAGAGAGGGTAGGGGTGAATGTAGGGAGAGGGTAGGGATGAGGTAGGAGAGAGGGTAGGGGTGAGTGTAGGAGTGAGGGTAGGGGTGAGTGTAGGAGAGAGGGTAGGGGTGAGTGTAGGAGTGAGGGTAGGAGTGAGTGTAGGAGTGAGTGAGGGTAGGAGTGGGTGTAGGAGTGAGGGTAGGAGTGAGTGTAGGAGTGAGGGTAGGAGTGAGTGTAGGAGTGAGGGTAGGAGGGAGGAGGGTAGGGTAGGTAGGAGGAGGAGGGTAGGGGTGAGTGTAGGAGAGGGTAGGGGGAGGGTAAGGGTGAGTGTAGGAGAGGGTAAAAAGGGGAGGGGAGGGTAGGGGGAGGAGGAAGGGGGGGTGGGGGTGGGAGAGGGTAGGGGGAGGTAGGAGTGAGGGGGGGGGGGTGTAGGGGGAGGGTAGGGGTAGGGTAGGAGTGAGGGTAGGGGGGGGGTGTAGGAGAGGGTAGGGGGGGAGTGTGGGGAGGGAGGGGGGGGGAGGGGAGGGGGGGGGTGGGGGTGGGGGGGTAAAAGGGGCTTAAAAGGGGAGGGTAGGGGGGGGTTAGGGAAAGGGAGGATGATGGGATGAGGGGGGGTTTTGGGGGGGGAGGGGGGGGGTGAGGGTAGGGTGGGGGTAGGGTGGGGTGGGGGGATGAGGAGTGAGGGGGGGTGGGTGGAGGAGGGAGGGTGAATTTTGGGTGAGTGTAGGGGGTGTAGGGTAAAAATAAAAATAAAAAAAAAAGGGGGTTTAAAAAAAATAAAAAATAAAAAAAGAAAAAAAAAAAAAAAAAAAAAAATAAAAAAAAAAATTTAAAAAGAAAAAAAAAAAATGAAAAAAAGAAAAAAAAATGAAATTAAAAAAGAAAAAAAAAATTTAAAAAGAAATTTAAAAAAAAAAAAAGGGGGGGGTTTAAAAAAAAAAAATAAAATTTAAAAAAAAATTTAAAAAAAAAGGGGGAAAAAAAAAATGGGTGAAAATTTAAAAAAAATTAAAAGAAAAAAAAATGAAATTAAAAGTAAAAATGAAAAAGGAAATTAAAGGGGGAAAAAAAATGGGGTTAAAAAAAAAATAAAAAGAAAAGGGAAAAAAGGGAAAAGGAGGGTGAGGGGGGGGTTAAAGGGAGGGGTAAAATTAAGGGTGAGGGGGGGGGAGGGGGGAAGGGGGAAGGGGGGGGTGTAGGGGAGGGAGGGGGGGAGGAGGAGGAAAGGGAGGGGGGTAGGGGGAGGTAGGGTGAGGAGGGGTGGTGTGGGGGGAGGGGGGGGGAAAGGTGTAAAAGGGTGAGGGGGGGGGTGAGGTAGGAGGGTGGGGTAGGAGGGGAGGGTAAGGGGGGGTGAGGAAGGGGGGGGGGAGTGTGGAGAAAATGGGGGGGGGGTAGGAGTGAGGGTAGGGGTAGTGTAGGAGAGGGGGGGGGTGAGTGTGGGTGAGGGGGGGTAGTGTAAAGTAAAAGGAGGGGGGGGTAGGGGGAAAAGGGTAGGGTGAGTGTAGGAAAGGGGGGGGTGAAAGGGGGTAAAATAAAGGGGGGGGAAGGGGGGATGTAAGAGTGGGAGAAAGTTGGGAAAAAGGGGGGGAGTGAGGAGAAGGGGGGGGGAGTGTAGGGAGGGGGGGGGGTGGGGGGTGGGGGGGGTAGGGGAGGGGTGAGGGTAGGGTGAGGGAGGGTGGGGTGGAGTGAGGTAGGAAGAAGGGGGGGGGAATTAGGAGAAGGGGGGGGGGGATGTAAAGGAAATAAAATTTTTGTAAGGGGAGGGGAAAAAGGGGGGGGGGAAGGGTAAAAGGGGGGTGATGTAGGAGTGGGGGTAAAATAAAAATTGGAGTGAAAAGTAAAGTGATGTAAGGGGGTAAAAAATAGGGAGGGGTAGTTAAAGTGGGTAAGGGTAAAAGTAGGGGAGTGAAAAGTGAGGGAAAGGGGGAAAAGGAAGTAAAAGTAAAGTGAAAAATTTGGGGGAAAAAAAGGGGGGGGAAAATTAAAAAAGAGGGGGGGTGGGGGTAGGGGCGGGTAAAGAAGGGGAAAGGGGGGGTGTAGGGTGGGGGTGGGGTGGGTAAAGGGGTGAGAAATGAGGGGGGAGTGAGGGAGGGTGAGTGTAGGAGAGGGGAGGGGGGAAAAAGGGGGGAGGGGGGGTGAGAAGGGGAGGGGGGGGTGAGTGGGGGGTGAGGGGGGGGTAGGGTAGGGGTGAGTGTAGGGGAGGGGGGGAGTGTAGGGGTGAGGGGAGGGGAAGGGGAGGGGGTGAGGTAGGAGAAAAGGGGAAAAGGGGTGAGGTAGGAGGAGGGAGGGGGGGAAAAGGGGTAGGGGGGGAGGAAGGAAAGGGGGTAGGGGGGGAGGGGTAGGGAAAAAGGGTAGGGGGGGGGGGAGGAGGGTAAGGGGGGGGGGAGGAGTAGTGTAAAGTGAGGGAGGGGGAAAATAGGAGTGAGTGTAAAAGAGGTAGGAGTAGTGAGGGGTAAGGGGGAGTGAAAAGGAGAAGGGAGGGAAAAAAGTGTAGGGGGGGAGGGGGGGGTGGGGGGGGGGTGAGTGTAGGGGGAAGGGAGGAGTGAGGGAGGGGGTAAAATTTAAAAAAAAATAAAATGAAAATAAAAGGGGGAAAAAAAAAAGGGGGGAAAAAAGGGGAAAAATGAAAAAAAGTAAATAAAAGGAAAATATAAAATAAAAAGGGTAAAAAAAGGGGTAAAATGAAATAAAATGAAAAAAAAAATAAAATGAAATAAAAGGGGTAAAAGTAAATAAATAAAAAAAGGGGGAAAAAAAAAAAAAAAATGAAATAAAGGGTAAAAGGGGGGAAAAAATTAAGGGTTAGGGGGGGGGGTGAGGTAGGGTTGGGGGGAGGGGGGGAGGGTAGGAAAAGAGTGTAGGGGTGAGGTGGAGTGGGGTGTAGGAGTGAGGGTAGGGGGGAGGAGGAGTGAGGGGGGGAGTGAGGTAGGGGGGGAGGGGGGGAGTAGGGTAGGAGTGAGGGTAGGAGTAGTGTAAGGGTAGTGTGGGGGGGGGTGGAGGAAAAGAAAAAGGGGAGTGGAGGAGTGAGTGGGATAGGAGGAGTAAGGGTAGGAGTAAAAGTAGGAGTGAGGGGAAGGGGGAGGGGGGGGGGAGGGGAGGAGTGAGGGTAGGAGTAGGTAAGGGGGATGTAGGGTAGGTAGGAGGAGGGTGGAGGGAAATGGGAGGAAGATAGGGAGGGGGGTAGGAGTAGGGAGGAGTGAGGTTTGGAAAAAATAAAAAAATGAAAAATGAAAAAAGGAAATAAAATGAAAATTTAAAAAAAAAATTTAAAATAAATAAAATGAAAAAAAATGAAAATTTAAAAAAATTAAAAAAATAAAAAATTTAAAAAAAAGGGGGTAAGTGAGGTAGAAGTAGGGAAGTGAGGGTAAGGGGTGAAGGGGTAGGGGGAGTGAGGAGTAGGGGTTGGGGGGAGTGGGGGGGTGAGGGAGGGGGGAGGGGAGGAGGAGGGTAGGAGTGGGGGGTAAAGTAAAGTAAAATGGAAACAAGGGGTAAAATATAAAAATAAAATGAAAGGGGGGAAAAAAAAAAAAAGAAAATTTAAAAAAAAGGGGGGGAAAAAAAAAAATTAAAAAAAATGGGAAAAATTTTAAAAAAAGGGGGAGTGAGGTAGGGTGGGTGCAGGGTGAGTGGAGAAGTAAAAGGAGGGGGAGGGGGGGGAGGAGGGGGGAGGTGGGAGTGGGGGGAGGAGGGGGAGGGGTAGGGGGGAGGGGGGGTGGGGAGGAGGGAGGAAAAAAGGGGGGAAAAAGAGGTAAGGGTAAAGGGGGAAATGAAAAGTAAAAGGAAAAAAGAGTAAAAGGGAAAAGGAGGGGGGGGTAAAATAGGGAATAGTGTAAGGGTAAAGGGAGTAAAAGGGAAAAGGGGGTAAAAGGGAGGAGGAGGGTAAGGGGGAGGGTAAAGGGGAAAGGAAGGGGAAAGGGTAGGGTAAAAGGGAAAAGAGGGAGGAGGGAGGGTGGAGGGGGGGGGAGTGGGGGGGGGGGTATAAAAGGGGGGAAAATGAAAAGAAGTAAAGGAAAGAGGAAAAGTAGGAAAAAAGTAAAAAATTAAAAGGGTAAAAAGGAAAAAAATGTGTAAAAGGAAATTAAAAAAAAGGGGGGAAATAAAATAAGGGGGAAAGGGGGGGGGGTGGAAAAAATGTAAAAGGAAAATTTAAAATAAATAAAATGAGGGGGGGAAAAAAATTAAAATGAAAATTTGGAAAAAAAAAAAGGAAAAAATAAAATGAAAAGGGTAAAGTAAAAGGAGGGAAAAAGGGAAAAGGGGGGGGGGTAGGGGGAAATAAAGTGTAAAAGGGGAAAAAAGTAAAAAGGGAAAGTAAAAAAAAATAAAAAAAAATGGAAAAGGGGGGGTAAAAAAAAATGAAAGGGGGAAAGGGGTAAAAAATGAAAGGGAAAAGGGGGGGGTAAGTGAAGGGGGGGGGGGTGGAGTGGGGGGAAAAAGGGTAAAGGGAGGAAAAAGTGTGGGTGAAAAGGAGGGGGGGAGTGAAGGGGAAGGGGGGAGGGTAGGGGGGGAAGGGGGGGAAATCACAAAAAAGGCATGGGGGGGGGAAAAAGGTGTAGCAGCCTGGGACCGGGGCCAGCCCACCCGCCCAGTCAACCTCACCCCCCAATTATCTTTCCATCTTATATAACCCCAAAAATCACCCCAAAATAGTAAAAAAAAAAAAAAGTAAGTTTTTCTTTAAATAATTTCCATCAAAAAATGTTTAATCTTTCTGTAAAATAAATTGCCAACCAACCGTGTATTTTTGTACTATTAATTCGGGTTTCAGGGTCGATCCATAGTCCCGTTAGTTAGTTACCATTTTTCCAGGCACTGTCGATTAGACACTAGGGCCGTTTTATTTTTGTGTGTGTGTGTGTAAGGAAACACTTCAAAATGTTTCCGCCCCCTTGAACCCGGGGCCCCTTTTTGCGTGAACGAGAGCTTAAAAAGGCCACAGGGTGTGTGTTTTGTGTGTGTGGTGTGTGTCTGTACTCAAAATTTTGGTTGAAGGTCGAACAAAACTCCTGTGTTAAAATTTCCATTTTGTCCTAGGCACATTCGATTAGACACTAGGGCCCGGTATTTTTTGTGTGTGTGTGTGTGTGTGTGTGTGTGTGTGTGTGTGTGTGTGTGTGTAAGGAAACACTTGAAATGTTTTCGCCTCGCCGGGAATCGAACCCGGGCTTCCGTGCGTGAAGCGAGAGCTTTAGCCACCAGTGCCACTACCGTGCCTTGGGGCACTGATGGTGCCAGCACCGTGCCTTGGGGCACTGATGGTGCCAGCACCGTGCCTTGGGGCACTGATGGTGCCAGCACCGTGCCTTGGGGCACTGATGGTGCAAGCACCGTGCCTTGGGGCACTGATGGTGCCTTGGGGCACTGAACATTTTGTCTTTGTTTACCATTCCTCTTTGAGGTCTCTTTGTTTGAAATTCGATAACCAGTTTGCTTTACTTTCTTGGTTTACCCATTAACTTGGCTTTGTGAGTTAGTACTCACTGGACACTAACTTGGCTTTGTGAGCTAGTACTCCCTGGACACTAACTTGGCTTTGTGAGCTAGTACTCCCTGGACACTAACTTGGCTTTGTGAGCTAGTACTCCTGGACACTAACTTGGCTTTGTGAGCTAGTACTCCTGGACACTAACTGGCTTTGTGAGCTAGTACTCCCTGGACACTAACTTGGCTTTGTGAGCTAGTACTCCTGGACACTAACTTGGCTTTGTGAGCTAGTACTCCTGGACACTAACTTGGCTTTGTGAGTTAGTACTCCCTGAACACTAACTTGGCTTTGTGAGCTAGTACTCCCTGAACACTAACTTGGCTTTGTGAGCTAGTACTCACTGGACACTAACTTGGCTTTGTGAGTTAGTACTCACTGGACACTAACTTGGCTTTGTGAGCTAGTACTCCCTGGACACTAACTTGGCTTTGTGAGTTAGTACTCACTGGACACTAACTTGGCTTTGTGAGCTAGTACTCCCTGGACACTAGCTAGGCTTTGCTAAGCTTGAGTACTCCTGGACACTACAGCTTGGCACTCCTGCATGGCTGTGAGCTAGTACTCCCTGGACACTAACTTGGCTTTGTGAGCTAGTACTGACACTCTGGACATCCTGAACTACTTGGCTTTGTGAGCTAGTACTCCCTGGACACTAACTTGGCTTTGTGAGCTAGTACTCCTGGACACTAACTTGGCTTTGTGAGCTAGTACTCCTGGACACTAACTTGGCTTTGTGAGCTAGTACTCCCTGGACACTAACTTGGCTTTGTGAGCTAGTACTCCCTGGACACTAACTTGGCTTTGTGAGCTAGTACTCCCTGGACACTAACTTGGCTTTGTGAGCTAGTACTCCTGGACACTAACTTGGCTTTGTGAGCTAGTACTCCTGGACACTAACTTGGCTTTGTGAGCTAGTACTCCTGGACACTAACTTGGCTTTGTGAGCTTGTACTCCCTGGACACTAACTTGGCTTTGTGAGCTAGTACTCCCTGACACTAACTTGGCTTTGTGAGCTAGTACTCCCTGGACACTAACTTGGCTTGTGAGCTAGACTCTGACACTAACTTGCTTTGTGAGCTAGTACTCCCTGGACACTAACTTGGCTTTGTGAGCTAGTACTCTCACTGACTACTAACTTGGAACTTTGTGAGCTAGTACTCCTGGACACTAACTTGGCTTTGATGAGCTAGTACTCCTGGACACTAACTTGGCTTTGTGAGCTAGTACTCCTGGACACTAACTTGGCTTTGTGAGCTAGTACTCCCTGGACACTAACTTGGCTTTGTGAGCTAGTACTCCCTGGACACTAACTTGCTTTGTGAGCTAGTACTCCCTGGACACTAACTTGGCTTTGTGAGCTAGTACTCCTGGACACTAACTTGGCTTTGTAGCTAGTACTCCTGGACACTAACTTGGCTTTGTGAGCTAGTACTCCTGGACACTAACTTGGCTTTGTGAGCTAGTACTCCCCGGACACTAACTTGGCTTTGTAGCTAGTACTCCCTGGACACTAACTTGGCTTTGTAGCTAGTACTCCCTGGACACTAACTTGGCTTGTGAGCTAGTACTCCTGGACACTAACTTGGCTTTGTGAGCTAGTACTCCTGGACACTAACTTGGCTTTGTGAGCTAGTACTCCTGGACACTAACTTGGCTTTGTGAGCTAGTACTCCCTGGACACTAACTTGGCTTTGTGAGCTAGTACTCCCTGGACACTAACTTGGCTTTGTGAGCTAGTACTCCCTGGACACTAACTTGGCTTTGTGAGCTAGTACTCCTGGACACTAACTTGGCTTTGTGAGCTAGTACTCCTGGACACTAACTTGGCTTTGTGAGCTAGTACTCCCTGGACACTAACTTGGCTTTGTCTGCTAGTACTCCCTGGACACTAACTTGGCTTTGTGAGCTAGTACTCCCTGGACACTAACTTGGCTTTGTGAGCTAGTACTCCTGACACTAACTTGGCTTTGTGAGCTAGTACTCCTGGACACTAACTTGGCTTTGTTGGCTAGTACTCCTGGACACTAACTTGGCTTTGTGAGCTAGTACTCCCTGGACACTAACTTGGCTTTGTGAGCTAGTACTCCTGGACACTAACTTGGCTTTGTGAGCTAGTACTCCTGGACACTAACTTGGCTTGTGAGCTAGTACTCCTGGACACTAACTTGGCTTTGTGAGCTAGTACTCCTGACACTAACTGGCTTTGTGAGCTAGTACTCCTGGACACTAACTTGGCTTTGTGAGCTAGTACTCCTGGACACTAACTTGGCTTTGTGAGCTAGTACTCCTGGACACTAACTTGGCTTTGTGAGCTAGTACTCCTGGACACTAACTTGGCTTTGTGAGCTAGTACTCCTGGACACTAACTTGGCTTTGTGCTAGTACTCCCTGGACACTAACTTGGCTTTGTGAGCTAGTACTCCTGGACACTAACTTGGCTTTGTGAGCTAGTACTTCCCTGGACACTAACTTGGCTTTGTGAGTAGTACTCCTGGACACTAACTTGGCTTTGTGAGCTAGTACTCCTGGACACTAACTTGGCTTTGTGAGCTAGTACTCCCTGGACACTAACTTGGCTTTGTGAGCTAGTACTCCTGGACACTAACTTGGCTTTGTGAGCTAGTACTCCTGGACACTAACTTGGCTTTGTGAGCTAGTACTCCTGGACACTAACTTGGCTTTGTGAGCTAGTACTCCTGGACACTAACTTGGCTTTGTGAGCTAGTACTCCTGGACACTAACTTGGCTTTGTGAGCTAGTACTCCTGGACACTAACTTGGCTTTGTGAGCTAGTACTCCCTGGACACTAACTTGGCTTTGTGAGCTAGTACTCCTGGACACTAACTTGGCTTTGTGAGCTAGTACTCCTGGACACTAACTTGGCTTTGTGAGCTAGTACTCCCTGGACACTAACTTGCTTTTGAGCTAGTACTCCTGACACTACGTTTGTAGCTAGTACTCCTGGACACTAACTTGGCTTTGTGAGCTAGTACTCCCCGGACACTAACTTGGCTTTGTGAGCTAGTACTCCTGGACACTAACTTGGCTTTGTGAGCTAGTACTCCTGGACACTAACTTGGCTTTGTGAGCTAGTACTCCTGGACACTAACTTGGCTTTGTGAGCTAGTACTCCTGGACACTAACTTGGCTTTGTAGCTAGTACTCCTGACTAACTTGGCTTTGCTGCTAGTACTCCTGGACACTAACTTGGCTTGTGAGCTAGTACTCCTGGACACTAACTTGGCTTTGTGAGCTAGTACTCCTGGACACTAACTTGGCTTTGTGAGCTAGTACTCCTGGACACTAACTTGGCTTTGTGAGCTAGTACTCCTGGACACTAACTTGGCTTTGTGAGCTAGTACTCCTGGACACTAACTTGGCTTTGTGAGCTAGTACTCCTGGACACTAACTGCTTTGTAGCTAGTACTCCCTGGACACTAACTTGGCTTTGTGAGCTAGTACTCCTGGACACTAACTTGGCTTTGTGAGCTAGTACCCTGGACACTAACTTGGCTTTGTGAGCTAGTACTCCTGGACACTAACTTGGCTTTGTGAGCTAGTACTCCCTGGACACTAACTTGGCTTGTGAGCTAGTACTCTGGACACTAACTTGGCTTTTGAGCTAGTACTCCTGACACTAACTTGGCTTGTGAGCTAGTACTCCTGGACACTAACTTGCTTTGTGAGCTGTACTCTGACACTAACTGGCTTTGTGAGCTAGTACCCTGGACACTAACTTGGCTTTGTGAGCTAGTACTCCCTGGACACTAACTGGCTGTGCTAGTACTCCTGGACACTAACTTGGCTTTGTACTGACTCCTGGACACTAACTGGCTGAGCTAGTACTCCTGGACATAACTTGGCTTGAGCAGTACTCCTGGAATAACTTGCTTTTGAGCTGTACTCCCTGAACACTAACTGGCTTGGGCTAGTACTCCTGACTCTTGGCTTTGTGAGCAGACTCCCTGGACTAACTTGGCTGTGAGCAGTACTCCTGGACACTAACTTGGCTTTGTGAGCTAGTACTCCTGGACACTAACTTGGCTTTGTGAGCTAGTACTCCCTGAACACTAACTTGGCTTTGTGAGCTAGTACTCCCTGGACACTAACTTGGCTTTGTGAGCTAGTACTCCCTGGACACTAACTTGGCTTTGTGAGCTAGTACTCCCTGAACACTAACTTGGCTTTGTGAGCTAGTACTCCCTGGACACTAACTTGGCTTTGTGAGCTAGTACTCCTGGACACTAACTTGGCTTTGTGAGCTAGTACTCCTGGACACTAACTTGGCTTTGTGAGCTAGTACTCCCTGGACACTAACTTGGCTTTGTGAGCTAGTACTCCTGGACACTAACTTGCTTTGTGAGCTAGTACTCCTGACACTAACTTGGCTTTGTGAGCCTAGTACTCCCTGGACACTAACTTGGCTTTGTGAGCTAGTACTCCCTGGACACTAACTTGGCTTTGTGAGCTAGTACTCCCTGGACACTAACTTGGCTTTGTGAGCTAGTACTCCTGGACACTAACTTTGGCTTTGTGAGCTAGTACTCCCTGACACTAACTTGGCTTTGTGAGCTAGTACTCCCTGGACACTAACTTGGCTTTGCTGGCTAGTACTCCTGGACACTAACTTGGCTTTGTGAGCTAGTACTCCTGGACACTAACTTGGCTTTGTGAGCTAGTACTCCTGGACACTAACTTGGCTTTGTGAGCTAGTACTCCTGGACACTAACTTGGCTTTGTGAGCTAGTACTCCTGACACTAACTTGGCTTTGTGAGCTAGTACTCCTGGATACTAACTTGGCTTTGTGAGCTAGTACTCCCTGGACACTAACTTGGCTTTGTGAGCTAGTACTCCTGGACACTAACTTGGCTTTGTGAGCTAGTACTCCTGGACACTAACTTGGCTTTGTGAGCTAGTACTCCTGGACACTAACTTGGCTTTGTGAGCTAGTACTCCTGGGCACTAACTTGGCTTTGTGAGCTAGTACTCCTGGACACTAACTTGGCTTTGTGAGCTAGTACTCCTGGACACTAACTTGGCTTTGTAGCTAGTACTCCTGGACACTAACTTGGCTTTGTCGGAGCTAGTACTCCTGGACACTAACTTGGCTTTGTGAGCTAGTACTCCCTGGACACTAACTTGGCTTTGTGAGCTAGTACTCCTGGACACTAACTTGGCTTTGTGAGCTAGTACTCCCTGGACACTAACTTGGCTTTGTGAGCTAGTACTCCATGAACACTAACTTGGCTTTGTGAGCTAGTACTCCCTGGACACTAACTTGGCTTTGTGAGCTAGTACTCCCTGGACACTAACTTGGCTTTGTGAGCTAGTACTCCCTGTACACTAACTTGGCTTTGTGAGCTAGTACTCCCTGGACACACTTATGAAGTACCTTTGCAAAAAGTCAAGGTCGCTGTAATTTTATCATAGTGATCCAATAGTCTTTATAGTCAAAATCTTGCTCCCGTGACATGCTGATTTGTGATGTGTAGCTCAAATTTCCTCATAGAGTCAATAATTTGGTGTCCCAGCAGTTTTCCTACGAATTTTATGACGTGTGATGTTAAGGCTACTGAGCTATTGTCTTTAGTTATTGCCTTGTTGCTCAGGATGAAGAAGAGCAATGTCTGCCCTTAAGTCAAGTGGGGTTTCATCTGAGTCTAAGACCTTCCAGCAAAGAACACTCTAGCTTAAGCTACTTTGTATTTCTTTATGAACGTTGCATTCCAGGAGTCACGCTCGGGTGCTACGTGCTGGGTACCTTGCGGGTGCTACGTGCTGGGTACCTTGCGGGTGCTACGTGCTGGGTACCTTGCGGGGGCTACGTGCTGGGTACCTTGCGGGGGCTACGTGCTGGGTACCTTGCGGGGGCTACGTGCTGGGTACCTTGCGGGTGCTACGTGCTGGGTACCTTGTGGGTGCTACGTGCTGGGTACCTTGTGGGTGCTACGTGCTGGGTACCTTGTGGGTGCTACGTGCTGGGTACCTTGCAGGTGCTACGTGCTGGGTACCTTGCGGGTGCTACGTGCTGGGTACCTTGCGGGTGCTACGTGCTGGGTACCTTGCAGGTGCTACGTGCTGGGTACCTTGCGGGTGCTACGTGCTGGGTACCTTGCGGGTGCTATGTGCTGGGTACCTTGCGGGTGCTACGTGCTGGGTACCTTGCGGGTGCTACGTGCTGGGTACCTTGCGGGTGCTACGTGCTGGGTACCTTGCGGGTGCTACGTGCTGGGTACCTTGCGGGTGCTACGTGCTGGGTACCTTGTCTATTTCCCTTTCCAAGTCTGAAGGATTTGTATTAATATCAGATATATAATTTATAGGGTGGGTATAATTTATGAAAAAAATATCTGGATCTTCAACTCTCATGGCATCAACATGAGCGCTGAACATTGATGCAAACTGTTCTGTAAATTATTATAATCAAAACTAAGCGCTAAACCCACAAGGGTCATACAGCACTGTTCTGTCAAGATTCCGCTCAGTTCTAATACTGTCATCTGTGTATGAATCTCTATTGAAAAGAGAAAAGTATTTCGGAGTTTTCGCAGTTTCTTAAATTACTTCTTTGATCCTTCTGTGTTTCTGTCTACCTGGAGTCTACCTGGAGAGAATTCCAGGGGTCAACGCCCCCGCGGCCCGGTCTGTGACCAGGCCTCCTGTTGGACCAGAGCCTGATCAACCAGGCTGTTACTGCTGGCCGCACGCAGTCCAACGTACGAACCACAGCCCGGCTGATCCGGTACCGACTTGAGGTGCCTGTCCAGTGCCTGCTTGAAGACAGCCAGGGGCTTGTTGGTAATCCCCCTGATGTATGTTGGGAGGCAGTTGAACAATCTTGGGCCCCTGACACTTATTGTGTTGTCCCTCAACGTGCTAGTGGCACCCCTGCTCCTCATTGGGGGGATGTTACATCGCCTGCCGAGTCTTATGCTTTCGTACGGAGTGAATTTTGTGTGCAAGTTTGGTACTAAGCCCTCGAGAATTTTCCATGTGTATATAATAATGTATCTCTCCCGCCTGCGTTCTAGAGAGTACAGGTTTAGGAACTTCAAGCGTTCCCAGTAGTTGAGGTGGTTTATTGCACTTATGCGTGCGGTGAAGGTTCTCTGCACATTTTCAAGGTCAGCAATTTCACCTGCCTTGAAAGGCGCAGTTAGTGTGCAGCAATATTCCAGCCTAGATAGAACAAGTCTGGTACAAATACTTTCTATTTTGTTTTTCATCCTGATTTCCCAGCACATATTGTCTTCCCTTTGTTTCGGCTGACTATGCAATTCAGCAACCATCTTCCATCTTTAACATTTCTTTTTTTTTTTTTTTGCGCTCTGAGTATGGTCTCTGTTTTATTGTTGTCTTTCTTAGTGGGTCGTATTTTCTACAGATCTTGTATGCTTCTTTATTTAGATTTCCATGCACTGATTTGGATTTCGAGTACTTAGGACTGTTTCCCACGAACTGTCTGATAGTTCCTTGTTAATTTCGTCTCAGACAATTCTCTGATTATTGAAGTTGAATTTACTAAACATTCGTTTAAGTTGACAATTATTTAGGCACGTAGTGTATTAGCACCACTACTGTGCGCCCTTCCAGACGCACGAATTGCACGAATATATATGTTTTTACTTAGGAATTATGATAAATGGTAATGCATATATTTTTTTACCACCAGTCTTTAACACTGTACGTGTATTAGATTAATATACTTCAATGAGGTTATGATGTGTGTGTATTATCTTGTAGATTATGTCTCTCATAAACTTCTCACGGGTTTTTTACATAAAAGTTATCGTATTTTCGTTCTGGTACGTTATGTTATCTTTTGATTCAACTATAACGGACGGCCGTACCTCTGGCACCCTGGTTTACCTCTGGCACCCTGTTTACTTCTGGCACCCTGGTTAACCTCAGCACCCTGGTTTACCACCTGGGGTTTTAGGCACTTATGGATCACTGTACTGGGTTTAGTTTTTCTAGTTTTTTTCTACCTCCACCACAACACTGCTGTTTTTCACTATGGTTGACTGGATGATATATAGTCTTATGTTGTTGAAATCGTTCACTGACAACTCACAACTCGACACTGTTTATCGTATTTTTTGGAGCTGGACACTTTACGTGTTCCCTCAAGATTGTGCACCTATTCGTATTTCAATAGAAATTCTTTTATATCAATGTAATCACTAGATTTTGGTCAGGTACACTAGCAGTTTAAAGATTATCAATACAGCTGACCTGCGTGGTAAGGACCCGGCGACTGCTGGCAACTGATTTCAAACACGAAACTCGTTAGGCCTAACACTTCAGCCTTAGTTTTCACTTTAACATTTATTAACTTATCTGTATACTACGGCACCACTGCGATATTCACTAAAACAGTTATATCTACACCCTATTTTCAGGGAGACTTTCCTTCCTCTGACAAATATTTGTTCTATTTTGTTATTTCACACGGCACTTAAGCCTATGTTCCCCTCTGGGAGTATGGCTCTGCTGTGTTCTTGCACACTAATTCCCTTTTTTGACTCAGTATAACTGTTTTCTGCCTGATTAGTCCCGACCACTGGAGGGATGTACCTTATAAGATCACTGGAGGGATGTACCTTATAAGATCACTGGAGGGATGTACCTTATAAGATCACTGGAGGGATGTACCTTATAAGATCACTGGAGGGATGTACCTTATAAGATCACTGGAGGGATGTACCTTATAAGATCACTGGAGGGATGTACCTTATAAGATCACTGGAGGGATGTACCTTATAAGATCACTGGAGGGATGTACCTTATAAGATCACTGGAGGGATGTACCTTATAAGATCACTGGCACAGTTTTAAAGTTCTAGCACGTAAAAGAGACCGCGAAAAACACGGAGCAAGGCGGACACGGCGTTAGTTTGATATCTTTATTATGCACCCCATACCCATCCTGTGGGCGGTAGTCAAAAGATTACAGAGGTACATAATGGGTCCAGGGACTGGACCCCAAAGTTATGATAGCTGAGCAAGTTACAAAGGTAATGAACTAACAAGGACACGGCGAATCCTGCATTATTCCTTTTCACCTCCTACTACATAAGTTTCCAAAATGTTCTCGAAATATGTACGTGTTGGCACTACTTTATTATAGATAATATCCTGAATATTCATTATCACACACCTGTCAATCTTGCTCCCTACAGAAAATTGTCGATGTGGGTTTGCGCATTCCTAAGTATTTGAGAATACCTGAGTATTTCTAATCAGTCTTGAGTATTTCCGGATGTTCCTGAAAGGTTCTGAATATTCCTATATATCCCCTATCTTTATATCTGTCGACCCCGCTTTACTGTAGAAAATTATCAATGTTTGTATACAAATTCCTGAATATTTCAAGATATTCACAAGTACACTATTTCCATATCCAAATATTCCTACGTCATTTTTCTACTTCTCACCTGTTGGCACCTCAACGCTAATGGAAATTATCAGAGTGAGTTTAAATAACATTTCCCTGAAATCTGCCCATTAAAATGACATTACTAACTGCTTTCCCCACCCTTTACCTCCAGTTTCTATATTGTTTGGTTAAGTGTTTTAAATTCTCTTAGTTTACCCTCGTAAAAGAAAATGTGAAGCAATGAGGGTAGACTTCAAATTACAACTACTTAAGTAGTGATGTGTATACACCTGTTCCACTATGAGGAATTCTTCATGTACAGTGATGCAGCCAGTGAGACGTGCTGCTCTCCGATAGATAAAAAGTGCAGGACAGGTTGAGAGACACTGATCTAATGTCACCATGCCCTACTTCCTAAACACTCACGAAAAATAAACACTCAGTTAATTTTGTATAGCACCCTTAGTTGTTAAGTTATCTGCGCATGACCATTGTGTTTTAATAGGATTCAATGATGGAACTGGGCTCCTGCCCAGCTTCGCGGGTGACTGCAATAGCTAACATGGTTAAGAGTGCATTTGATGTTGGGCTAATCAAGATTACAGTAGTTTACCCAACATATGAGAGCGGGCAAGCGACCTTGTACTGTAGAAGAGCTTTGAGCGCCTCTGCTGGTGAAGAGGATTACTATAATAAACCCGAGACAAAATGTGTACGAAATCTGTTCCGGAAAACAATTTTCAGACAAAAGCGAAAAGAAACCAAGGTAATACACCAAGTGTAAAAGTAATGTGTATGCTGATTGGCTGCCTCGCTTAATGTGCATGACTTCATGGCAGCCTGAAGACTCCAACTCATGTAGAAGAGGTTTTTCGCTCTGATAATTGAGACAAATGGCGGCATATTGCAATCTATACACCAGACTCTCCTAATATATTGTTCAAGTCATAAGTCCGAAGTTTTCATTTTTCAGCAAGACTATCAAAGTGGTGCAGCATTTTCTGTGGTGAGTCAGAGGCAGAGTACAGCAGCACAAGGATGTAATACTGAGGTAATGACGAAGCGACAATAATAACACAAGGATGACGGGTGCCCTCAATGGAAGAGAGCAACAGGCTACACTGGCTACACTCAACCACAACTGCTCTTACCACTCCACCCCCACCTGTCAATTCCCGGCCAAAACTGGTTAGGATATACCTATATTTGTATGAACCTTGCAATATTTCGCTAGGTAGAAAAGTGAGTAAAGATGGCGAAGCGTGTGTGTGGCGACCATCATGATATAACTGACAGGGAGACCACAACACACGATGCGCTCACAACTTTCATACATATTCTGGGAAGTGATGATGTCAGAGGTTATTTATACACCCGGCAACTCGTGTACATTCTGCTATACCTCTTGCACAAATATATATATATATATATATTTTTATTAACACATCGGCCGATTCACACCAAGGCAGGGTGGCCCGAAAAAGAAAAACTTTCATCATCATTCACTCCATCACTGCCTTGCCAGAGGGGTGCTTTACACTACAGTTATAAAACTGCAACATTAACACCCCTCCTTCATATATATATATATATATATATATATATATATATATATATATATATATATATATATATACGTATATATATATTATATATATAATATATATAGTTGTTCACACGGTTTTGTCATTTATAAAGGATAAAGTAGAATAAGATGAACAAGAGCATATATAAAAGCAGGGTGGACGGTAGGAGGGCCAGGGATGTACCAGGAAGGGTTGGAGGGAGGGGAGGAAGAAAATTTTAAATGGTAAAAACTTAGGCATCTCTCAAGAATATATGTAAGATTTAAATGAGTGGTGAAAAGTGGCTTTTGGGATGTAACGTACTAGTGGAGTATGAGCATAGTAACATTAATGAAGGCACTCAGGGATACCAGTTAGCCGGTCTTTCGACGTGGGATGTACTGTGCCTGCACTCAGAAGGATGCGTGGGGATGCTGCAGTTCGGAGGGTTATTTGAACTGTGGTGTTCCCACGCTTCTGGCAAGACAGCTATTAAATAATGTATGAGCAAGTCTCCTTAGTCCTGCTGCCTCTGTTTATGTAGCAGTAAATATATACCTGGGTACTACTGACAATTTAGAGTCAGGTTTAGGCATTCATGGTAAGAGTGGACCTTAGAGTGGCTCATTCTTTATTGGTGCAACATAATTCACTCAAGGTAGTCTTTACCTTTAAAGTTTTTGTGGTGAAGTGCTTGTGAAGGATACCGTGGACTGGTCCTGGATGACTGGTGATAGTGTGTGAAGGATACCGTGGACTGGTCCTGGATGACTGGTGATAGTGTGTGAAGGATACCGTGGACTGGTCCTGGATGACTGGTGATAGTGTGTGAAGGATACCGTGGACTGGTCCTGGATGACTGGTGATAGTGTGTGAAGGATACCGTGGACTGGTCCTGGATGACTGGTGATAGTGTTGTGAAGGATACCGTGGACTGGTCCTGGATGACTGGTGAAGTGGTTGTGAAGGATACCGTGGACTGGTCCTGGATGACTGGTGATAGTGTGTGAAGGATACTGTGGACTGGTCCTGGATGACTGGTGAAGTGGTTGTGAAGGATACCGTGGACTGGTCCTGGATGACTGGTGATAGTGTTGTGAAGGATACCGTGGACTGGTCCTGGATGACTGGTGACGTGGTTGTGAAGGATACCGTGGACTGGTCCTGGATGACTGGTGAAGTGGTTGTGAAGGATACCGTGGACTGGTCCTGGATGACTGGTGATAGTGTTGTGAAGGATAACGTGGACTGGTCCTGGATGACTGGTGAAGTGGTTGTGAAGGATACCGTGGACTGGTCCTGGATGACTGGTGAAGTGGTTGTGAAGGATACCGTGGACTGGTCCTGGATGACTGGTGATAGTGTTGTGAAGGATACCGTGGACTGGTCCTGGATGACTGGTGAAGTGGTTGTGAAGGATACCGTGGATTGGTCCTGGATGACTGGTGAAGTGGTTGTGAAGAATACCGTGGACTGGTCTTGGATGACTGGTGATAGTGTTGTGAAGGATACCGTAGACTGGTCCTGGATGACTGGTGATAGTGTTGTGAAGGATACCGTGGACTGGTCCTGGATGACTGTTGATAGTGTTGTGAAGGATACCGTGGACTGGTCCTGGATGACTGGTGATAGTGTTGTGAAGGATACCGTGGACTGGTCCTGGATGACTGGTGATAGTGTTGTGAAGGATATCGTGGACTGGTCCTGGATGACTGTTGATAGTATTGTGAAGGATACCGTGGACTGGTCCTGGATGACTGGTGATAGTGTTGTGAAGGATACCGTGGACTGGTCCTGGATGACTGGTGAAGTGCTTGTGAAGGATACCGTGGACTGGTCCTGGATGACTGGTGATAGTGTTGTGAAGGATACCGTGGACTGGTCCTGGATGACTGGTGATAGTGTTGTGAAGGATACCGTGGACTGGTCCTGGATGACTGTTGATAGTATTGTGAAGGATACCGTGGACTGGTCCTGGATGACTGGTGATAGTGTTGTGAAGGATACCGTGGACTGGTCCTGGATGACTGGTGATAGTGTTGTGAAGGATACCGTGGACTGGTCCTGGATGACTGGTGATAGTGTTGTGAAGGATACCGTGGACTGGTCCTGGATGACTGGTGATAGTGTTGTGAAGGATACCGTGGACTGGTCCTGGATGACTGGTGATAGTGTTGTGAAGGATACCGTGGACTGGTCCTGGATGACTGGTGATAGTGTTGTGAAGGATACCGTGGACTGGTCCTGGATGACTGGTGATAGTGTTGTGAAGGATACCGTGGACTGGTCCTGGATGACTGGTGAAGTGGTTGTGAAGGATACCGTGGACTGGTCCTGGATGACTGGTGAAGTGGTTGTGAAGGATACCGTGGACTGGTCCTGGATGACTGGTGATAGTGTTGTGAAGGATACCGTGGACTGGTCCTGGATGACTGGTGAAGTGGTTGTGAAGGATACCGTGGACTGGTCCTGGATGACTGGTGATAGTGTTGTGAAGGATACCGTGGACTGGTTAAATCCGAATGGGGACTTGTAACAAGTGGTGTTCCACAGGGATCAGTCTTAGGCCCATTGTTATTTATAATATATATCAATGACCTTGATGAGGGAATTACTAGTGATATGAGTAAATTCGCCGACGACACGAAGATAGGTAGGATAATTGATTCAAACATAGATGTCATAGAACTTCAGGAAGATTTAGACAAACTTAATTCGTGGTCAGAAAAGTGGCAGATGCAGTTCAATGTAGATAAATGCAAGGTTCTGAAGCTCGGGAGTGTCCATAACCCAAGCACTTATAAGTTAAATAACGTAGAACTTAGCCATACAGATTGCGAGAAGGACTTGGGGGTGATGGTAAGCAGCAACCTTAAACCAAGACAGCAATGCCTAAGCGTACGTAATAAGGCAAATAGATTACTGGGATTTATATCAAGAAGTGTTAGCAACAGAAGTCCAGAGGTTATATTACAGCTTTATACATCATTAGTAAGGCCTCACCTAGATTACGCAGCTCAGTTCTGGTCTCCATATTACAGAATGGACATAAATTCGTTAGAAAACATTCAGCGTAGAATGACTAAATTAATACATAGCATTAGAAATCTTCCTTACGAAGAAAGATTGAAGACCCTAAAATTACATTCACTTGTAAGACGTAGAATGAGGGGAGACATGATCGAGGTATACAAGTGGAAAATGGGTATTAACAAAGGGGATATAAATAAGGTCTTGAGGATATCTCTCCAAGAGAGAACCCGCAATAATGGATTCAAGTTAGATAAGTTTAGATTTAGAAAGGATATAGGAAAGTATTGGTTTGGAAATAGGGTAGTTGATGAGTGGAACAGTCTGCCTAGTAGGGTTATTGAAGCTAGGACCTTGGGTAGTTTCAAATTTAGGTTGGATAAATTCATGAGTGAGAGGGGTTGGATTTGAGTGGGACTCGCGCATGAGTGGGTAGAATTGTCAAAGCTTATTTCTTAAGTAGCATTGAAAATTGGGTTGAGCAAATATTCTGTTAGTGGGACGGATTGTGAAGGACCTGCCTAGTATGGGCCAACAGGCCTGCTGCAGTGTTCCTCCTTTCTTATGTTCTTATGTTCTTATAAAAGTGTCTCCTGACGCGAGTCTTATATCAAATGATTAGTACTTAGAACTGATTATGTATCTGCTAGCTCACCGGAGCCGCGTTTACACCCCATTATAAAGAGATCACTACCTAGTAGCGAGCCAAGACGTTTAATACCTTCATGGATATCCACTTTCTTGGTAGGTAGCGTCTCCCAAACAATACACCGTCGAAAAGGTAGGCTGATACAGTGGTAGAGTATACCGAGTATACCGTCAGAATGTAAGACACAATGCACGTTGTTTGTGACTATGAACTGACGAAGTTCCTGCTGGAAGAAACGTCTTCACAATAAAACTTCACAACCTACGGTTAGGTTAGGTAAGGTTCGTCAGGAAACAGGACAAGTGTTTCCTGACGCGGGTCAAAGTCAGATGATCCGCCGTTGGAGCTTTTGGCATTTGACCGAGGCCTTCCGCTGGCTTACCCGTCCACTCATTTAAAAATTATGGTTATAGTTATAACCATTTAGTATTTTGTCACAACCTACATTGTCTTATTTATATACATGGTCGAGGAGCCCACAAGTTCCTTTAATTTCAAGGGCGAGGCTATTTGCTTGTCTGTGCAAGCTTGAGCGTTGTCTGACGGGTCAGTTGTTTGTTCATAAATTTGGGTTGGAAGTGGGAAAGGCTGGTATGTGTGCTGGATGTTTTTTTTTTATTTTCACAAAAAAGAGAAAGAAAATCGCTGCTGACAACAAATCTGTGAGGCTCTTCAAGATTTATTCTTTCATTCCAAAAGTGTTTTTGATCATACCTAGTATTATACTTTATATTTCTTAAATACCTTCTTTATGAATTATATAATGTTGACATATGCATGTTTTGGGCTTAGAATTTTTTACGTAACCCCCCCAACCCCCCAACCCATAAAAAAGTTAATAAGCCTGACATAATCTAACGTAGATCAGGAATTTGATTCTAGGTTAGGCTAGGTTGAGTAATTTTTACGGGGGTAACCAGAAAAACAATTCTTGTCCGAAGGCCATTCCAGGGGGGCGTTGACCCCCCGAAACAACCCCCTCAAGGTATTGCTCATCCAATTTAATGTTGCATAATTTACACAGTAAGAGGCACAAGAACCTCATCTATTTATTTAATGTTTGTCGTTCGTGAGAAAGACACATTTTGCAGAACAAGTCTCAACGTTTCGCCCAGTGTAGAGTTTCGTCGTTGATATTTTATCTTTGTGTTCCTTCACAGTTACACGTGTAACCATGTATCACCAGTCACACTAGTAAACAGGCATCATCACAGTCACACGTGTAACCATGTACCACCAGTACATGGTTACCATTAGCAGGTATAACCACAGTCAAATGTGTACACAGGTATCTTCACAGTCACAATGGAAATAAGTCACTGACTTTTTTTTGGGTTATCCTCGGTAATTTATGCATACCTAGAGAGGCTTTCGGGGGTCAACGCCCCCGCGGCTCGGTCTCAGACCAGGCCTCATGCTGGATCAGGGTCTGATAAACCAGGCTGTTACTGCTGGCCGCACACAGACTGACGTACGAACCACAACCTGGTTGGTCAGGTACTGATTTAGGTGCCTGTCCAGTGCCTTCTTGAAGACAGCCAGGGGTCTATTGGTAATCCCCCTTATGTATGCTGGGAGGCAGTTGAACAGTCTTGGGCCCCGGACACTTATTGTGTTGTCTCTCAATGTACTCGTGGCGCCCCTGCTTTTCATTGGGGGAATGTTGCATCTCCTGCCGAGTATTTTGCTTTCATAGGGAGTGATTTTCGTGTGCAAGTTTGGTAATAATCCCTCTAGATTTTCAAAGTGTATATTATCATGTATCTTTCTCGCCTGCGTTCCAGGGAATACAGATCAAGGACCTTCAACCGTTCCCAGTAATTTAGGTGCCTTATCGTACGTATGTGTGCCATGAAAGTTCTTTGTACACTCTCCAGGCCAGCAATGTCACCAGACTTGAAGGGGGCCGTTAGTGTACAGCAGTATTCCACCCTAGAGAGAACAAGCGATTTGAAGAGAATCATCATGGGCTTGGCGTCCCTAGTTTTGAAGGTTCTCATTATCCATCCTATCATTTTCCTAGCAGATGTAGATACATTGTTGTGGTCTTTGGAGGCGAGATCCTCTGACATTATCACTCCCAGGTCCTTCACATTACTTTTTCGCTCTATTGTATGGTTAGAATTTGTCGTATACCCTGATATATTTTTAATTTCCTCAAGTTTTCCATATCTGAGTAGTTGAAATGTCTCCTCACTGAACTTCATATTGTTTTGAGTGGCCTATATGAAGATTTGGTTGATGTCCGCTTGGGGTCTTGCGGTGTCTTCGATGGAGGTCACTGCCATGGCAATCCGGGTGTCATCCGCAAAGGAAGACAAGGAGCTATGGCTTATATCTGTCTATGTCAGATATTAGGATGAGGAATAGAATAGGAGCGAGTACTGTGCCTTGTGGAACAGAGCTTTTTACCGTAGCTGCCTGGGACTTTACTCCGTTTACTATTACTCTTTGTGTTCTATTTGCCAACTATTTCTATCTGCCAACTTTTCCTGTTATTCCTTTATCACGCATTTTGTGCGCTATTACACCATGGTCACACTTGTCGAAAGCTTTTGCAAAGTCTGTGTATACTACATCTGTATTTTGCTTATCCTCAACAGCATCCAGGACCTTGTCATAGTGGTCCAGTAGCTGGGACAGGCAGGAGCGACCTGCTCTAAACCCGTGTTGCCCTGAGTTGTGCAATTGATGGGTATCTAGGTGGTTGGCGATCTTGCTTCCTAGAACCCTCTCAAAGATTTGTTAGATATGGGATGTTAGTGCTATCGGTATGTAGTTCTTTGCAATAGCTTTACTGTCACCTTTGTAGAGTTGGGCTATGTTTGTTGTTTTTAGTGAGTGTGTGATGACCCGTGTCCATGCTCCCTCTCCATAGAATGCTGAAGGCACGCGACAGGGGCTTCTTGCAATTCTTGATGAACACGGAGTTCCATGAGTCTGGGCCTGGGGCAGAGTGCATGGGTATGTCATTTATTGCCTTTTCAAAGTCTTGTGGAGTTAGGATAATATCCGAGATTTTTGAGTTGACCAAATTTTGGGTCTCATTCATAAAGAATTCATTTGGATTGTCGACCCTTAGTCTGGGCAGCGGCTCGCTGAACACTGAGTCGTATTGGGACTTTAATATCTCACTCATTTCTTGGCTGTCGTCTGTGTACGTCCCATCCCGCCTAAGCAGAGGCCCAATACTGGATGTTATTTTTTCCTTAGATTTGGCATAAGAGAAGAAGTATTTTGTTTTTCAATTTCCTTTATGTTATCAAAGGAAATGTTATTAAGATATGACTCATGATAAATATTTCTTGTTGGGAGTTTCAAGTTCTGTGAACCATGAGACACATCTTCACACCAGAGATTTATAAAACAAACTTTGATGGACAATATAATTGGTAAAATCAAAGTATAGAAACACACACACACACACACACACACACACACACACACACACACACACACACACACACACACACACACACACACACACACTCACACACACATCATGGGTGCCAACACTGGCATTAACTCCTAATTTCAACACCATTTATGAAAAATAATAATTTACTCATTAAATATGAAATGCAGAGAATATTAAAGAATATTTTATTCAGATACTAACTTTTACCATTAGTTAAACAACATGACGTTAAAGTTAACATAAATAACATTAAAAGTTAACATAACACAGCAGAACTCATGCACTAATACGAACTGATAAAGAAAAGTATGCAAAAAGACAACAAAAGATGGGAGGCGCGTGAGGCACCTACCTGGCAAGCTGGGAGTTAGTGGGCGTGGGGGAATGGGCGTGGGTGACACGACTTGGCGTGGCGAAGTCACTCGTTGACGCCCATCTCTTGCTGAGCGCCCCTAGTTGAGCAGGTCGCGCAGGGGACACAAAAGGTGATGTGTGCCTGACATGGATGGTTGGGGCGTGGGAAGTAGGGGCGTGGGGTTGGGCGTGAGGCTGGGCGTGAGGCTGGGTTTGGGCGTGGGTAGGGGAAGGGGAGGGAGCGGGACTAACAGAAGAGGAGCTGTGACCATCCGAATACAAGCTGGACGTGGATTGGTAGTGGGCACCCCGCCTGCTGGGAGACGTGGGTGTGTCAACGACCAGCATCATCCTCACACACACACACACACACACACACACACACACACACACACACACACACACACACAACACACACACACACACACACACTACACACACACATACACACACCCAGGAGCTGAGTCCGACCCTGCACCACATAGTAGTACCAGGCGCTGTGACCACCCTCAATCACACACACACCCACACACACACCACACACCACACCACACACACACACACACATATCTCTACATTCTCACACTATCCTCCGACACACTCAACCACATTCTCCTACACACTCTCCCATATTCTCATACATTCTTCTACATATCCTCCCATATTCTGCTACACTTTTACACATTCTCCTATACTCTTCTTCACACTCCCACATTATCCGACACTACCATATTTTGCTAAATTCATCTACACTATAACATTCTTCTACACACTCTCTTACACTTCCACTCACCTACAATTTCACAATCTCCCACACTCACTCTCTAACACGACCACTCTCCTTAACTTATTCTCTCCATCACTCTCACAAACTCTTCAAGGCTCCCACACGCTCTCCAACACACTCCTACACTGTGCCACAGGCAAACTGTTCTTCAGGTTCAAGCACAGACTCCACAGCCTGATGGATCATACTGATGCAAGTCTTCCTGTGGCTTCTTGAATATATATACTACACAAGAACTACCCTTCAAATGATGATATTTTATTATTATTATATTATTATTATTATTATTATTATTATTATTATTATTATCGTAATGCGAGAAATAATGAAATACTGCAAATATTACACAATAACCGTCCTTATAATACAAAAATATTTATCCATAAAATTATGAAATTGATCGAGACTCGTAACTTCTGTTACAGGAACTAATGATAAATTCAATGTGTTTTCATTTATCTTCGAATAAGATCAGTGCATATGGATTCGATAAAGTATGAAGCTGCTTGATAAACTAGATCACTGACTAACGCAGTAATTTTCAATAGTCTGTGCTTGATCCTGAAGAAAACGTAGTTATGACAGAGAATGGAATATGCAGTGACGGGGGCACCAGCATGGTGTTTAAGGTTCACATAGACCACAATTGTTTTGGATCAGCTGAAAGCTTAAAAATAAAAACAAACAGTAAGTCTGCAAATCATTCAAGCATTAAATGATATGAATGCATTACACTTAGAGCTGCAGTAATATTTGCATTTAGAGCCTTGCAAAATAAATGTAACTGCCTAATTCTAAAACTACAGAGTATCAAGATTTTGTTCTTCCAGCAATGCAACTAAAATATTACTGGGAAGAGAAGTTCTTTAGTTTATTGAACATGCTATGGCAGCAGTCAAGACAGTAATGCATGGATATACAGCAGAAGGCTTCTAACACAGTTAATTCA
Source organism: Cherax destructor (assembly GCA_009830355.1). Lineage (NCBI taxonomy): Eukaryota > Metazoa > Arthropoda > Malacostraca > Decapoda > Parastacidae > Cherax > Cherax destructor. The sequence goes on along the minus strand of WNWK01001198.1, from coordinate 224,535 downwards.
CACGGAAACACTTCAAAAACAAAATCTATTATTCACATAGTTTATAACAAGTTTCTTTATTTATCTAATATATTAACTCACCTGCCCCAAAAGTTGAATGTGATATTATGGAAATATTGAAGATAAGATTAATTTTCACACTTCAAAACATATACATTGCCTACAACCACAAACTAGACCATGCAAACAATATGTTAGGATACACCTACACCTACGTAACTTATCTTCCTCGTATAAACAATATGATATACCTGCGTAACTCATCTTCCTCATATAAACACTATCAGGATACATCTCATTTGATATGCCATTTGGCAGTTGATATAACCTATTTCTTACGTCCCAGACCATACTATTCTGTAACTATCTCGTGGACGTCTGTCTGTGCAGAACAGGTATAGAGATGAGGCCATTTGTGTCCAGTTGACCTTAATAATGTATTTGCTGCCCTTCATAATTGTAAACATTTATTAGCTACTCACAACATGACCTGGTGGCTATTCACCATTACTTGCTGGTCACTCAGCATTGGTCAAAGCTTGCATTACTTGATGGCTATTCAGGCAGCATTACTTGCTAGCCACAGCATTACTTGTTGGCCACTCAGAGAGCATTACTTGCTAGCCACAGCATTACTTGTTGGCCACTCAGAGAGCATTACTTGTTGGCCACTCAGAGAGCATTACTTGCTAGCCACACCATTTCTTGATGGCCTCTCTCAGAGCATTACATGCTAGCCACAGCATTACTTGCTGGTCACTCAGAGAGCATTACATGCTAGCCACAGCATTACTTGCTGGTCACTCAGAGAGCATTACATGCTAGCCACAGCATTACTTGCTGGTCACTCAGAGAGCATTACTTGCTAGCCACAGCATTACTTGCTGGTCATTCAGAGAGCATTACATGCTAGCTACAGCATTATTTGTTGGCCACTCAGAGAGCATTACATGCTAGCCACAGCATTACTTGCTGGCCATTTAGAGAGCATTAAATGCTAGCCACAGCATTACTTGTTGGCCACTCAGAGAGCATTACATGCTAGCCACAGCATTACTTGCTGGCCATTCAGAGAGCATTACATGCTAGCCACAGCATTACTTGCTGGCCATTCAGAGAGCATTACATGCTAGCTACAGCATTATTTGTTGGCCACTCAGAGAGCATTACATGCTAGCCACAGCATTACTTGCTGGCCATTTAGAGAGCATTACATGCTAGCTACAGCATTATTTGTTGGCCACTCAGAGAGCATTACATGCTAGCCACAGCATTACTTGCTGGCCACTCAGAGAGCATTACATGCTAGCCACAGCATTACTTTTTGGCCACTCAGAGAGCATTACATGCTAGCCACAGCATTACTTGTTGGCCACTCAGAGAGCTTGAGGTCCATGCTCTTTATTTAGGTTTCAATTATCAACACAAATATTTTACAGTAGTACCTACAAAGAATTCACACTTCCAACTTTCAACTGCACCCCAGAGTCGAGCAACCCTGCCTAGTGGAATCCCTAATGCCCCTCCCTAGTGGAACCCCTGCTCCCCTTTCATAGTGGAACCCATGCTGTCCCTAGTGGAACCCCTGCTGCCACTGCCTAGTGGAACCTCTGCTACCCCTGCCTAGTAAAACCCCTGCTGCCCCTGCCTAGTGGAACCCCTGTTGCCCCTCTATAGTGGAACCCCTGCTGCCCCTCCCTAGTAGAACCCCTGCTGCAACTCCCTAGTGGAACCCCTGCTGCCCCTCCCCAGTGGAACCCCTGCTGCCCTTTCATAGTGGAACCCCTGCTGCCCCTCCCTAGTGGAACCCCTCCTGCCCCTCCCTAGTGGAACCCCTGCTCCCCCTCCCTTGTGGAACCTCTGCTACCCATCACTACTGGAACCCTTGATGCCATTGCCTAGTGGAACCTCTGCTACCATTGCCTAGTAAAACCCCTGCTGCCCCTGCCTAGTGGAACCCCTGCTGCTCCTCTACAGTGGAACCCTTGCTGCCCCTCCATAGTGGAACCCATGCTGCCCCTCCCTAGTGGAACCCCTCCTGCCCTCCCTAGTAGAAACCCTGCTGCCCCTCCCTAGTAGAACCCCTGCTGCCCCTCCCTAATGGATCCCCAGCTTCCCCTCCCCAGTGGAACCTCTGCTGTTCCTCCCTAGTGGAACCCCTGCTGCCAGTCCCTAGTGAAACCCCTGCTGCCATTGCCTAGGGTAACCCCTGCTACCCCTGCCTAGTAAAACTCCTGCTGCCCCTGCCTAGTGGAACCCCTGCTGCTTCTGCCTAGTGGAACCCCTGCTGCCCCTCCTTATTGGAAGCCTGCTGCCCCTCCCTAGTGGAACCCCTGCTGCCCCGCCCTAGTGGAACCCCTGCTGCCCCTCCATAGTGGAACCACTGCTGCCTCTCCATAGTGGAACCCCTGCTGCCCCTCCCTAGTGGAACCCCTGCTGTCCCTCCCTAGTGGAACCCCAGCTGCCCTCCCTAGTGGAACCCGTGCTGCCATTGCTAGTGGAACCTCTGCTACCCCTGCCTAGTAAAACCCCTGCTGCCCCTGTCTAGTGAAATCCCTGCTGCTCCTTCCTAGTGGAACCCCTGTTGTCTTTCCCTAATTGAACCTCTGTTGTCCCTGCCTAGTGGAACCCATGCTGCCCCTCTCTAGTGGAACCTCTGTTGTCCCTGCCTAGTGGCACCCATGCTGCCCCTGCCTAATGGAACCCCTGCTGCCCCTGCCTAATGGAACCCTGCTGCCCTGCTAAGTGTAACCCCTGCTGCAATTGCCTAGTGGAACCTCTGTTGTCCCTGCCTAGTGGAACCCCTGCTGCCCCTGCCTAGTAGAACCCCTGCCTACTTTAACCCCTGCTGTCCCTGTCTAGAGGAACCCCTCTGCTGCCTCTACCTAACAGAACCCTTGTTGCCCTTGCGTAGTGGAACCTCTGCTGGCCTTGCTTAATGGAACCCCTGCTGCCACTACATAGTTGAACCTCTGTTTCCCTGCCTAACGGAATCCCTGCTGCCCCTGCCTAGTGGAACCTCTGATGTCCTTGTTTAGTAGAACCCCTGTTGCTCCTGCCTAGTGGAACCCCTACTGCCCTTGCCTAGTGGAACCCCTACTGCCCTTGCCTAGTGGAACCCCTACTGCCCTTGCCTAGTGGAACCCCTGCTTCCCCTGATTAGTGGAAACCCTGCTGCCCCTGCCTAGTGGAACCTCTGCTGCCCCTGCCTAGTGGAACCCTTGCTGTCCCTGCTTAATCTAACCCCTGCTGCCCCTGCCTAGTAGAACCCTGCCTAGTGGAACCCCTGCTTCCCTTGCTTAGTGGAATCCCTGCTGCCCATGCCTAGTGGAACCTTTGTTGTTCTTGCTTAGTAGAACCCGTTTCCCCTGCCTATTGTAACCCCTACTGCCCTTGCCTAGTGGAACCCCTGTTGCCCCTGCCTAGTGGAACCTCTGATGTCCCTGCCATGTGGAACTCCTGCCTAATGGAACCCCTGCTGCCCTTGCCTAGTCTAACCCCTACTGCCCTTGCCTAGTGGAACTCCTGGTGCCCCTGATTAGTGGAACCCCTGCTGCACCCCTGCCTAGTTAAACCCCTGCTTCCCCTGCCTTGTGGAACCCCTGCTACCCTTGCCTAGAGGAACCCCTGCTGCTTCCGCCTAGTGGAACCAATGTTGTCCCTGCCTAGTGGAACCCCATTTGCCCTTGTAAAGTGGAATCCATGCTGCCCCTGATTAGTGGAACCCCTGCTGCGCCCTTGCCTAGTGGAACCCCTGCTTCCCCTGCCTAGTGGAACCCCTGCCTAATGGAACTCCTGCTGCCCTTGCCTAGTGGAACCCCTGCTTCTCCTGCCTAGTGGAACCCCTGCTGCCCCTGTTTAGTGGAACCTCTGCTGCCCTTGCCTAGTGGAACCCCTGATGCCCCTGCCTAATGTTACCCCTGCTGCCCTTGCCAAGTAGAACCCCTGCTGCCTCTGTCTAATGGAACCTCTGTTGTCCCTGCCTGGTGGAACTCGTTGTTCCTGCCTAGTGGAACCCCTCCTGCCCCTGCCTAGTGGCACATGTGTCTAAATTTCACCCTGCTGTCCCTGTCTAATGCAACCCCTGCTGCCCTTGCCTAGTGGAACCCCTACTGCTCCTGCCTAGTGGAACCTCTGTTGCCTCTTCCTAGTGAAACTCGTTGTCCCTGCCTAGTGGAACCCCTCCTGCCCCTGCCTAGTGGAACCTCTGTTGTCCTTGCTTAGTGGAACCCCTGCGCTGCTTCTGCCAAGTAGAACCCCTTCTGCCCCTGCCTAGTAGAGACCCTGGCGCGCCTGATTATTGGAACCCCTGCTGTCTATGCCTAGTGGAACCTGTTCTGCCCTTGCCAAGTAGAACCCCAGCTGCCCCTGCCTAGTGGAACCTCTGTTGCCCCTGCCTGGTGGAATCCGTTGTCCTTGCCTAGTGGAACCCCTGCTGCCCCTGCGTAGTGAAACCCCTGCCTAGTGGAACCCCTGCTGCCCCTGCGTAGTGAAACCCCTGCCTAGTGAAACCCCTGCCTAATGGAACCCCTTCTGTTCTTGCCTAGTGGAACCCCTGTTGCCCCTGCCTAGTGGAACCTCTGTTGCCTTTGCCTAGTGGAACCCGTTTTCCCTGCCTTGTGGAACCCCTGCTGTTCCTGCCTAGTGGAACCCTTGTTGTCCCAGCCAAGTGGAACGTCTGTTGTCCCTGCCTAGTGGAACCTATGTTGTCCCTGTCTAGTAGAACCCATGTTGTCCGTGCTTAGAGAAACCTCTGTTGTCTCTGCCTAGAAGAACCCCTGTTGTTTTTGTCTAGTTGAATTTCTGTTTTCCCTGCCTAGTGGAACCTTTGTTGTCCCTGCCTAGTATAACCCCTGTTGTCCCTGCCTAGTATAACCCCTGTTGTTCCTGCCTAGTATAACCCCTGTTGTTCCTGCCTAGTATAACCCCTGTTGTCCATGCTTAGTATAACCCTTGTCTCTGCCCAGTATAACCCCTGTTGTCCCTGCCTAGTCTACCCCTGCTGCCCTTGCCCACTGGAACCCTTGCTGCCCCTGTCTAGTGGAACCCCTGCTGGTCCTGCCTAGTGGAACCTCTGTTGTTCCTGCCTAGTGGAACTCCTGCTGGCCCTGCCTAGTGGAACCCTTGCTGCCCCTGTCTAATGGAACCCCTGCTGCCCTTGCCTAGTGGATCCCCTGCTGCCCCTGCCTAGTGGAACCCCTGTAGCCCCTGCTTAGTGGAACCTATGTTGTTTTTTATTAATGGAACCCCTGCTGCCCGTGCCTAGAACCCCTGCCTAGTGGAACCCCTGCTGTGACAATAAAGAAAGGGATTGTGTCCTTCGGTACATCTCTCACAGAATAAGGTACCACAGCAGCACACTGCTGTGGTAGACAATTTTCCCAGAACCACTTAGTGCGACACCTACCTGATGTGGGAGGTGGAGACGGAACGACCAGGGCCGAAGGTAGCACGCTTGCTGGGGTCCCGTGTGTCGTGGTTGTGGTGGCGGAGACGACCACCTCCCTCCTTGGTGGGAGTGGCTCGTCCTGGTCCCTCCCTGCTGGTGCTCACTGAAAGCCACACCGGAATATGTTTGGGTGAATAATTACTGGGTCCATTGATGCCCTGCTAGCTAACTTGTTAGGAAAGTTAGGCTCATGGTGTTTCGTCCCTGCTAGCTAACTAGGAGAGCAGAGCTAGGTTCATTGTGGCTCGTGCCCTGCTAGCTAACTAGGAGAGCAGAGCTAAGTTCATTGTGTCTCGTGCCCTGCTAGCTAACTAGGAGACCAGAGGTAGGCTCATAGTGTCACGTGCCCTTCTAGCTAGCTAGGAGAGCAGAGCTAGGTTCATTGTGTTTCGTGCCATCCTAGCTAACTAGGAGATCAGATCTAAGTTCATTTTGTCTCGTGCTTTGCTAGCTAGCTAGGAGAACAGAACTAGGTTCATGGTTTCTTACTTTCGGTATTTAATTTCACATGGAATTTTTGTCTCTGTAGTTACAAGACTTAGTATTATGTCCTGCCTTTAATTATTATTATTTATTGCTTTCATTTTTTCCAGGGGTGTGACCCACAACAATTATCTAACACCTAGGTACATAATTACTACCTAGGTACATAATTAGTGCTAAGTAAACAGGGACGGCACACAAAAGGAGACTTGCTTCATACGTCTCTCCCAGGTTAAAATATTGCCAGACCATTCGATTTCCGGCCCTTTAACCACTGTGTGTGAAATATGCTATTTTTCGATATATATATATATATATATATATATATATATATATATATATATATATATATATATAGAGAGAGAGAGAGAGAGAGAGAGAGAGAGAGAAGGGTACGGGAAGTGCCCCCGGGCACACCAGTGCCCACAGCCAGAAGGATAAATATTATAGCATTAGAAAAATCCCACAAGCATTGATATTGTAATATCCTAAACAAAATTAACTTGGCAATAATAAAAAAATCGGTCATATTCTGCTATGATATCAGTAACTTTACGTACATAAATATAATGTCAGTGATATAGAAGTCACTGGCAATTATGGAGTAGCCTCCACGAGACAGCATGTCTATTTAAAGAGACGAGAAAACGGTAACATTTAAAGGGGAGACTTCTAAAAGTTATGTAAAGGAAACGGGGATCATTAAAATAAATTTATTTAAAGGGGGAGGTATCTGTAATAACAAGGAAGACAGCCACAGTTATTCAAACCACATAATTCTGAGGCAAACTCTCGTTCAACCTTCAGAAACTACAGGAAAAATAGGCCCTAATTTCTCGGTGTGGCACTACATTTAAGACAGTCTAATGCATCCATATAAGAGCCCAATTTTAGACTGTATACTGTTGCCTCAACTAAAAACACATCTAATTTGAACAACCCTTCACTGATATTGTATAATGAATGGCTATTATGCTTAATAATTGCCGATTCTACAATATTCCTTTCAAGCCAAGAGGAACAAGGGAAGATGACTCTTCCTTCCTGCCAATTTGCTGGGTTATTACAAGCTCTAATGTGGTTGAAAATCGCAGTTAGAGATGAAAATTTAGATATCCGCGGATGCGGATGTGTATGAAGATGTCTTACTTATTTTGCGGATGCAGATGCGGATGTAAGAAATTGTGCGGATGTTCCGCGGATGCGGATATCCGATACGTCACTAGTTCAACTCCTGTGCTATACGTATCGAATAACGGTGCTGGGAATTTCTCACCTCTAATGGTTTTCCAGTTTGTCCCAAATAGGAGAGACTGCAACCATTGCAACCAACTCTGTAGACACCACCAACATGTTGTTGGGTGAATTCTTTATCAGGATGCTTCTAACAGTCCGTGAATTTTTAAATACTACTTGTAGCGTAAATCTTCTAAGAGCATTCGGCAGGATAGATAAATTCTCGTTATATGGAAGGACCAGCACATTCTTGGTCTGAGGTTTTATCCTAGGTTGTTCTATAAGTTTTCTTAGCTGCCAGTAAGGCAGACTCCACAAACACTTTTGGATACCGCAGTTTCATGCCAATGTCAAATATTTTCCTAATTTCTTCATCTAGGAACTCCGGACTGCACACTCTATAGGCTCTTAAAAACATAGTAAGAAATACACTCCTTTTGACTCTAGTCTCATGGTTGGAATAGTAGTGAATGTATGAGCACACATTTGGCAAAATAATTGTAGGAAATGCAAGCAAAGAACAAGAGAAATGCTTCCATGGCGAGGTAAACACCACCAACTAGTGGCGGTGTTCTGAAGCTCCTGTTATTATTATTATTATTATTATTATTATTATTATTATTATTATTATTATTAATTTAGGGAACTGGAGCACAGATCCAATTCCCTAGATCAAGAGCCCTTCACCAGCGTCAAGGTTCCTTGACGCTGGTAATGGGCTCTTGATTTAGGGAATTGGATCTTTGCTTCAGTTCCCTAAATTAATAATAATAATAATAATAATAATAATAATAATAAGAGAAGCTTCAGAACACCGCCACTAGTTGGTGCAGTGAATGCCAAAACAAAACATCCACTGACCAGCTCTACCTGGAGCTCATTACCTTTGTTATTGGTCATAATTGTGACCAGATCTAGTTCATTACCGCTGTAACTTGTTCATTTATCAAAACTTTGGAGTCCAGTCCCTGGACCCATTATGTACCTCTGTAATCTTTTGACTACCGCCCACAGGATGGGTATGGGCTGTATAATAAAGATATTAAACTAACTAAAGAACTCTGAGCAGCAATGTTTTCCTCGCCGTGGAAGCATTTATCTCGTGCTTTGCTTGCATTTTCTACAGTTATTTTGCCAAATTTTTTTTTTCTAACCATGGGTCCTAAGAAAATAAGTACAAAGGACAGTGCTGAAAAGAAAAAGAGGATGATTTCCATGGAATTAAAGCATGAAATCATAGATAAACAAGGGAGGTGTTGAGGCGGAAGCGGGGGAAGCTCGCTCGCAGTTAAGTTCAGCGATAAGAGTGTATACCTGGAGAGGGTTCCGGGGGTCAACGCCCCCGCGGCCCGGTCTGTTTCCAGGCCTCATGGTGGATCAGGGCCTGATCAACCAGGCTGTTACTGTTGGCCGCACGCAAACCGACGTACGAGCCACAACCCGGCTGGTCAGGTACTGACTTTAGGTGCTTGTCCAGTGCCTGCTTGAATACAACCAGGAGTCTATTAGTAATCTCCCTTATGTATGCTGGGAGGCAGCAAGTTAGTTAAGTGATTAAGCGATAGAAAATGGACGAAACGAAACTAACTCCTCCAATGTTGTTGTTGGGGTTTATAGGGCCACTGACAGCATATGCCGCTCTGTTCAAAATTCAAATTCAAATTCGTTTTTTCAAGTAATATACCCTCAACCTCCACCACCATCTCTTCTCCAAGGTACATAAATATATACATACACTTTATAAAACCAGTTTATTTCTTTACATTCTCTATTATGTTTTTATACAATATTTCTTATTTATAAATACATTGTTTCAGTGTTTTCCTTATGAAACTAGTGATCTAGTGCAGTTAGCCTCATAAACACTCCATTTTCTCTTATAAGAGCATGGGAAGATATAGTCAGAGCGGAGCGGATAACCGCTGCCACCACTAGTCACATGACATATTTTATTCATTCTAGAGTATATATCATGTTTCTATGTTATTTATATTGTTTATTATTTCACGTTAGATGAATTGTGATAGATAAATAAGCCGTAGAGTTTATATTAGTGTCATATTGAAGTATTTTGTCCTGCCTCCCAAGAGCAGGAATTCTGCTGGAACGGATTAATGGCATTTCAATTAATTTAAATGAGGAAAATTGATTTGATAAACGAGCAAATTGAGTTACGAGCTACACGGAACAGATTAAACTCATAAGTCGAGGTTCCACTGTACTTGCTTGGACAAGTACAAGTGCAATTTTGCAAGCTCCTGATGATGCATTGATTGCAACATGAAAGGCCTAGAGCTATCATTCTACTCCCCATGGTTGTTTTGTATATATATATATATATATTATGCAAAAAGATCACAGTAAACAGGTGATATCAAAATATGCAAGACAAGACAACCAATATGAAAAAATAGAAGAATTCCAAGCGCTTTCATGACTACTCACATTATCATAGTTCCTTGATAATGTGAGTAGTCACGAAAGCGCTTGGAATTCTTCTATTTTTTCATAGTGGTTGTCTTGTATATATATATATATATATATATTTTTTTTTTTTTTTTCAACAAGTCGGCCGTCTCCCACCGAGGCAGGGTGACCCAAAAAGAAAGAAAATCCCCAAAAAGAAAATACTTTCATCATTATTCATAATCACTGTCTTTGCAGAGGAGCTCAGATACGACAGCTGAGAATAGTCCCTCCCAGCTGTCACTATCTCAGACCCCTCTTTTAAAGTGCAGGCATTGTACTTCCCATTTCCAGTACTCAAGTCCAACTAAATCAATTAACTGGTTTCCCTGAATCCCTTCACAAAATGTTACCCTGCTCACACTCCAACAGATCGTCATGTCCCAAAAACCATTCGTCTCCATTCACTCCTATCTAACACGCTCACACATGCTTGCTGGAAGTCCAAGCCCCTCGCCCACAAAACCTCCTTTACCCCTTCCCTCCAACCTTTTCTAGGACGACCCCTACCCCGCCTTCCTTCCCCTACAGATTTATATGCTCTAAAAGTCATTCTACTTTGATCCATTCTCTCTAAATGACCAAACCACCTCAACAACCCCTCTTCACCCTCTGACAAATACTTTTAGTAACTCCACACCTTCTCCTAATTTCCACATTCCGAATTTTCTGCATAATATTTACACCACACATTGCCCTTAGACAGGACATCTCCACTGCCTCCAGCCTCCTCCTCGCTGCAGCATTTGCAACCCATGCTTCACACCCATATAAGAGTGTTGGTACCACTATACTTTCGTACATTCCCTTCTTTGCCTCCATGGATAACGTTTTTTGTCTCCACAGATACCTCAATGCACCACTCACCTTTTTTCCTTCATCAATTCTATGGTTAACCTCATCCTTCATAAACCCATCCGCTGACACATCAACTCCCAAATATCTGAAAACCTTTACTTCTTCCATAATCCCTCTCTCCAATGTGATATCCAATTTTTCTTTATTTAAATCGTTTGATACCCTCATCACCTTACTCTTATCTATGTTCACTTTTAACTTTCTACCTTTACACACACTCCCAAACTCGTCCACTAACCTTTGCAACTTTTCTTTAGAATCTCCCATAAGCACAGTATCATCAGCAAAAAGTAACTGTGTCAACTCCCATTTTGCATTTAATTCTCCATAATTTAATCCCACCCTCTCCCCAACACCCTAGCATTTACTTCTTTTACAACCCCATCTATAAATATATTAAACAACCATGGTGACATTACACATCCCTATCTAAGACCTACTTTTACCGGGAAGTAATCTCCCTCTCTCCTACACACCCTAACCTGAGCCTCACTATCCTCATAAAAACTCTTTACAGCCTTCAGTAACTTACTACCTATTCCATACACTTGCAACATTTGCCACATTGCTCCCCTATCCACTCTATCATATGCCTTTTCTAAATCCATAAATGCAATAAAAACTTCTCTACCTTTATCTAAATACTGTTCACATATATGCTTCACTGTAAACACTTGATCTACACATCCCCTACCCACTCTAAAGCCTCCTTGCTCATCTGCAATCCTACTCTCTGTCTTACCTCTAATTCTTTCAATAATAACCCTGCCATACACTTTACCTGGTATACTCAGTAAACTTATTCCCTATAATTTTTACACTCTCTTTTATCCCCTTCCCTTTATATAAAGGAACTATACATGCTCTCTGCCAATCCCTAGGTACCTTCCCCTCTTTCATACATTTATTAAACAAAAATACCAACCACTCCAGCACTATATCCCCCCCCTGCTTTTAACATTTCTGTCATGATCCCGTCAGTTCCAGCTGCTTTACTCCCTTTCATTCTACGTAATGCCTCACGCACCTCCCCCACACTCACATCCTGCTCTTCTTCACTCCTAAATGATGTTGTACCTCCCTGGCCAGTACATGAAATTACCGCCTCCCTTTTTTCATCGACATTTAAAAGTTCCTCAAAATATTCCCACCATCTACCCATTACCTCCAGCTCCCCATCTACTAACTCCCCTACTCTGTTTTTAACTGACAAATCCATTTGTTCCCTAGGCTTTCTTACCTTGTTTATCTCACTACAATTTTTTTTCTTGTTTTCAGCAAAATTTCTTGACAAAGCCTCTCCCATTCTTTCATCCGCTCTTCTTTTGCACTCTCTTACCACTCTCTTCACCTTTCTTTTACTCTCCATATACTCTGCTCTTCTATTAACACTTTTATTTTGTAAAAACCTCTCCTAAGCTACCTTTTTATCTTTTATCACACCCTTTACTTCTTCATTCCACCACTCACTCCTCTTTCCTCCTGCACCCACCCTCCTATAGCCACAAACTTCTACCCCACATTCTAATACTGCATTTTTAAAACTATCCCAACTCTCTTCAACCCCCCCACTACTCATACTTGCACTATCCCACCTTTCTGCCAATAGTTGCTTATATCTCACCCTAACTTCCTCCTCCCTTAGTTTATACACTTTTACCTCTCTCTTACTTGCTGTTGCCATTTTCTTTTTGTCCCATCTACCTTTTACTCTAACTGTAGCTACAACCAAATAATGATCTGATATATCTGTTGCCCCTCTACAAACATGTACATCCTGAAGCCTACCCATCAACCTTTTATCCACCAATACATAATCCAACAAACTACTTTCCTTACGTGCTATATCATACATTGTATATTTATTTATCCTCTTTTTCATAAAATATGTATTACTTATTACCAAACCTCTTTCTACACATAGCTCAATTAATGGTTCCCCATTTACATTTACCCCTGGCACCCCAAATTTACCTACTACTCCCTCCACAACATTTTTACCCACTTTAGCATTAAGATCCCCAACCACAATTACTCTCTCACTTTGTTCAAAACTCCCCACACACTCACTCAACATTTCCCAAAATCTCTCTCTCTCCTCTACACTTCTCTCTTCTCCAGGTGCATAAACACTTACTATAACCCACTTTTCACATCCAACCTTTATTTTACTCCACATAATCCTTGAATTTATACATTTATAGTCCTTCTTTACCTGCCATAACTGATTATTCAACATTATTGCCAATCCTTCTTTAGCTCTAACTCTATTTGAAACCACTGACCTAAACCCATTTATTTCTCCCCACTGAAACTCTCCTACCCCCTTCAGCTTTGTCTCACTTAAAGCCAGGACATCCAGCTTCTTTTCATTCATAACATCTACAATCATCTATTTCTTATCATTCGCACAACATCCACGCACATTCAAACATCCCACTTTGACGGTTTTCTTCTTTTTCTTTTTAGTAAGCTATACAGGAAAAGGGGTTACTAGCCCATTGTTCCCGGCATTTTAGTTGACTTTTACAACACGCATGGCTTACGGAGGAAAGATTCTTATTCCACTTCCCCATGGATATGAAAGGAAAATGAAAAATTAAAAGAACAAGAACTATTAAGATAAAATCAAAGAAAACTCAGATGAATGTGTATACATAAACGTGTACATGTTTGCGTAGTGTGACCTAAGTGTAAGTATAAGTAGCAAGACGTACCTGAAATCTTGCATGTTTATGAGACAGAAAAAAGACACCAGCAATCCTACCATCATGTAAAACAGTTTCAGGTTTCTGTTTCACAGTCACCTGGCAGGATGATAGTACCTCCCTGGGTGATTGCTGTCTACCAACCTATTACCTACATCAACCAATATATATATATATATATATATATATATATATATATATATATATATATATATATATATATATATATATATATATATATATATATATACCTTTCTGTTTTATGTCATTTAAAAAACAAAGAATTCCATTAATTCTGCACAAAGTTCAGCTGTTCTACAAGCTTCAGTGATAACTGAAATACAATTAAATTCTGTAAAACAAAATTGCTAAACAATGAAAGGAATTCAAGGTTTAATTAAAATACAATGAAAATATTACTTTATCCATTGATCCATGTAATGTTAGAGGGAAAAAATATAGGAGTAAAAATTATCACTTGGGAAAAATTACAAATGGTTTTACAAATATAAGTTAAAGGTTCTGATTGCACTGGTAGGTTAGTTAATGGGGTTTAAAGCCTATCTACTGAAGTGCACTTGACTCACGAAATCGTAATGAGACGATTGCAAACAAACTATACCACGGGCGGGGTTAGAACCGGCGATCAGAGTCTCAAAACTCCAGACCGTCGCGTAAGCCACTGGGCCAGCTAGCTTCAATAAGATTCATCCAACTAGGTATATTTCTACACCATAGGAAGGTTAGCATAGGCACCACTGTGACCACAAATGCAAGTTTTTACAGATGAATCTTATTGAAGCTAGCTAGCCCAGCGGCTAACGTGTCGGTCTGGAGTTTTGAGACTCTCTGATTGCGGGTTCTAACCCCACCCGTGGTATGGTTTACTGAAGTGCATTTAAATGTGATGGGGATATTAATGAATTAAATTCTGCATATTTAACACTTCGTTTATATTTATCTTGGAGTAATATTAGAATTAGAAAAAGTCTGATAGATTCTAAGTTATTGATGCAATAGTAGAACAAAGTAGCTGATGTATATATTCATTACCTACCATATAAAATGGTACAATATTATACAGTATTGAAAAAAAATGTCTACACAGAATCTTGCTATAGAGAAAACCTCTGAAACTTACATCTGCTGGCACCTTCTATTGTGCTGAGTCTTCTTAAGACATCTGCCAGGGTGGAGCGCAGACACATGAGTTCGTCTGTCTGCTCGTGCACCTTCTTCTCCAAGTCTGCCACTCGGTCCCGCAGACTGTGGTTCTCATTTTCTATCATCTCATCTGCAATGAGAGAAAACGAAGCCTTCAAATATACGACTAACCAAAGCATTAAGTAACTGAATATAAAATGCGTATAATATATACATTTGGGTGATAAATGTTTCTCATTTTTGGTTAATATTAAGTTTTACTCTGTTTTGTATAATGACAACAGTTATATTTTGTGCGTATTTGAAAGACCCATTCATAGGTAGGCCAAAAGTGTAACCCAACCTAACTTGACTTGTATATACAGGTAAATTGTAGATTAGTTTAAGTCGGGTCATGTCTCCACAACATAACCCACTGGAGAATTTACATAATAAAAAACTGTAGTCCGTAAACTCAATATTAACCCTTATTTTAAATACGGTGAGGTAAAACAAGTAACAAAAAACGTTAAATTTAATATCTATTTATTAAAATTGAAATATATTTACTGGTTGACAGTCTTCTACAACATTCCGGAATCAAAGAAAACGGACAAGTGATAATAGATAACTTATGAATTTTTTTTTATATTTAAAGGTTCAGTAAATAACGACTAATTATATCACAGAAATAACAGTTCTGAAATACGGTGACTTAGGTTTTAAGAATGTATACATGGAATGTATTAACACAAAATTGACTCATGGGTTTGTAGTCTAAATTTTATGTCTATTTCAAAATATATAAAGTTGACACGTTAAAATGTATTAGCTAATTGTGTTGAAGTTTCATAGTGAGAATTTATGTAATCTATTCATATAAAAGTGTGACGGTGGTGGTAGTGAGGCTGGTGGTGGTGGTAGTGAGGCTGGTGGTGGTAGTGAGGCTGGTGGTGGTGGTAGTGAGGCTGGTAGTGGTGGTAGTGAGGCTGGTGGTGGTGGTGGTAGTGAGGCTGGTGGTGGTGGTAGTGAGGCTGGTGTTGGTGGTAGTGAGGGTGGTGGTGGTGGTAGTGAGGCTAGTGGTGGTGGTGGTAGTGAGGCTGGTAGTGGTGGTAGGGAAGCTAGTGTGGTGGTAGTGAGGCTAGTGGTGGTGGTGGTAGTGAGGCTGGTGGTGGTAGTGAGGCTGGTGGTGGTAGTGAGGCTGGTGGTGGTGGTAGTGAGGCTGGTGGTGAATGGCGATAGTGACAGTGCTGATAGTAATGACGGTGCTGGTTATAATAGTGGTTGTGGGGGTACTGAGTGTGGTGATTGTATGGTAGCCGTGGTGGTAGTGGCAGTGAGGATGGTGCTGGTCATGGTAGTAACGGTGCTATTGAGGGTGATAGTGGTGGTGGTAACGACGACAGTAGAGTGCAGATGACTTGCATCAGAAGACCGGAGACACAAGGTGCGTCTCTAAGGTTTACTCACTCCAGGCATGGAAGACGTTGGTGATGGTGGTTGATGTGGGGGCGGCGCCCCCCACCATCTTGTGAGGCGCCCCCCTGCTTGCCTCAGGGCAGAGGAACATGCACGGAAGGCAGAGGTCTGCCTTCCTCGTTGTCTGCAGTAATATTAGGAGAGGGAAGCATCTTGCTCACACACCCATCACAAGTACTGGTGCGTGTATCTGATCTCTCAACACTCGCTACACATACTTTATCTTTCTCGAATTTCTGTTATATAGATTAATATTTGCCTTGTGCTTGACTTCGAAAACTTTTGGCAAAAAAAAAACACGATAAAGCATTTAATAATTTAATACGGTGCAGGTAGATTTATTAACATTATTATTATTGCAAAGGATACATGAAAAAGATAAACAAAAGCTAAAAGGAAAGTAACTCTGACCGTTCACTGTGACAGAGGTATGATCTGTCTGTATCAGTGTTACAGAGGTATGATCTGTCTGTATCAGTGTTACAGAGGTATGATCTGTCTGTATCAGTGTTACAGAGGTATGATTTGTCTGTATCAGTGTTACAGAGGTATGATTTGTCTGTATCAGTGTTACAGACTCTGCTGTGATCAGCTCCATGGTGTTGGATAGACTGGGCAGCACAGTAAAGCAGTTGATGTCTGTGGTGTGGTTTGTAGCTTCATGTTGTAGACGTGTGTGAAGCTACAAGCACCAAGAGGCCACGGTTGAGTCTCTGTATACTGATACAAACCTTCCCTTCACAACAATGAACGATCAGAACAGGTACTTTACTCTTACCTATTCAGTTTTCATTTCTTGTATTTTTGAGATGTTTCAGTATTTATCAAGATTTGGTAGTCTTAAGATTTGGTTGTTTACATCTATTTTTTTTTCTTTTTATTATCATGATGGAGAAATGGCAAACCAAGACGAACCAAGACGAACCGGAACCTGATTCAGAATGTTTATAAAATATACAACTGATAAAGGAAGAAGTAAAATGTTTAACAGACTAAATGGAAAGTGAAATGGACCTGAAGGAGGAAGGTAAATAGGTTTGATCTGAGGAAGAAGAGGGTAACTCCAATTCCTTAACTCAGAGTCTAAGCTCGCACCAGGATGTCTCTCAGTGTAAAGCTCTGGATGCACGCGTGTTGGAGTCTTCTGTCTAGTTAAAACAAATTCACGCTCTCGAAATTTATGAGGACTTTTCTCCTGTTAAATCACATAATCAAGGAATGTAATTAAGAGATCGTGAAAGCTCTTGGAATTTAGATATGATTCAGTGCGATTACTTGCATATTAGGATAAAATTTTATTATGAACTTGCACACACTATTGATGTATCTGATATCCGCATGCGCATCCGCGGAACATCCGCACAATTTCTTACATCCGCATCCGCATCCGCAAAATAAGTAAGACATCCTCATACACATCCGCATCCGCCGATATCTAAATTTTCACATCCGATACATCTCTAACACACACACACGAGGCTGGTCTCAGACCGGGCAGCGGGGGCGTTGACCCCCGAAACCTTCTCCAGGTACACATTCTCACACACACACACACACACACACACACACACAGCCCCAGTGGCCTAGTGGGTAAAGCTCTTGCTTCACGCACGGAGGGGCCGGGTTCAATTCCCGGTGGGGCAGAAACATTTCGAAGTGTTTCCTTACATACACATACATACACATATATACAACAGGCCTAGTGTCTAATTGACATGTGCCTAGGACAAAATGGTAACTAACACATACACACACACAGTGTATAACAGGAAGGGCACTGGAATGGATCAGGGAATACCTCAAAGGGAGGCAACAACGGGTCATGGTGAGTGATGAGGTATCACAGTGGGCGCCTGTGACGAGCGGTGTTCCGCAGGGGTCAGTCCTAGGACCAGTGTTATTCTTGGTATATGTAAATGACATGACGGACGGGATAGACTCAGAAGTGTCTCTGTTCGCAGATGATGTGAAATTAATGAGGAGAATCACATCGGAAGAGGACCAAGCAGGACTTCAAAGAGACCTGGACAAGCTTGACATCTGGTCTAGCAACTGGCTTCTCGAATTCAATCCCACCAAATGCAAAGTCATGAAGATCGAAGAAGGGCAAAGAAGACCGCTGACAGAGTAGAGGCTAGGCGGACAAAGGCTACAAACCTCGGCAAAGGAGAAAGACCTTGGGGTGAGTATAACGCCAAGCACGTCTCCGGAGGCACACATCAACCAGATAACTGCGGCAGCATATGGGCGACTGGCAAACCTAAGATTAGCGTTCCGTTACCTTAACAAAGAATCGTTCAAGACACTGTACACCGTGTACGTCAGGCCCATACTAGAATATGCAACACCAGTCTGGAACCCACACCTGGTCAAGCACGTAAAGAAACTAGAGAAAGTGCAAAGGTTTGCGACAAGGTTTGTTCCACAACTCAGGGGACTGTCCTGTGAAGAAAGGTTGAGGGAAATAGGACTAACAACACTGGAGGAAAGAAGGGTCAGAGGAGACATGATAACGACATACAAAATACTGCGGGAAATCGACAAGGTAGACAGTGACAGGATGTTCCAGAGAGGGAACACAGAAACAAGGGGGACACAACTGGAAGCTGAAGACTCAGATGAGTCAAAGGGATGTTAGGAAGCATTTCTTCAGCCACAGAGTAGTCAGGAAGTGGAATAGTCTAGATAAAGATATAGTGGAGGCAGGAACCATACATAGTTTTAAGACAAGGTATGATAACGCTCATGGATCAGGGAGAGCAGAGACCCAGTAGCGGACAACGAAGAGGCGGGGCCAGGAGCTGAGTCTCGACCCCTGCAACCACAATTAGGTGAGTACAATTAGGTGAGTACACACACACACACACACACACAAAACGAGACTAGTCCCGGAGTTAAGGGGCATGTCCTACGAGGAGAGGTTAAGGGGAACCGACATGACACTGGAGGACAGAGGGGACATGATAACAACATAAAAAATGCTGAGAGGAATCGACAAGGTGGACAGTGACAGGATGTTCCAGAGATGGGACACACAACAACAAGAGGTCACAATTAGAAGTTGAAGAATCCATACATAACTTTAAGAAGAGGTATGATAAAGCTCATGGAGCAGGGAGAGTGACCTAGTAGCGACCAGTGAAGAGGCGGAGCCAGGAGCTATGGGTCGACCCCTGCAACCACAATTAGGTGAGTGCAATTGCAATTGAGTGAGTACACACAGGCAAGTGCAAATGAGTGAGTACACACAGGTAAGTGCAAATGAGTTGAGTACACACAGGTAAGTGCAAATGAGTGAGTACACACAGGCAAGTGCAAATGAGTTGAGTACACACAGGCAAGTGCAAATGAGTTGAGTACACACAGGTAAGTGCAAATGAGTGAGTACACACAGGTAAGTGCAAATGAGTGAGTACACACAGGCAAGTGCAAATGAGTTGAGTACACACAGGTAAGTGCAAATGAGTGAGTACACACAGGTAAGTGCAAATGAGTTGAGTACACACAGGTAAGTGCAAATGAGTGAGTACACACAGGTAAGTGCAAATGAGTTGAGTACACACAGGTAAGTGCAAATGAGTTGAGTACACACAGGTAAGTGCAAATGAGTGAGTACACACAGGCAAGTGCAAATGAGTGAGTACACACAGGTAAGTGCAAATGAGTTGAGTACACACAGGTAAGTGCAAATGAGTTGAGTACACACAGGCAAGTGCAAATGAGTTGAGTACACACAGGCAAGTGCAAATGAGTTGAGTACACACAGGTAAGTGCAAATGAGTGAGTACACACAGGTAAGTGCAAATGAGTTGAGTACACACAGGCAAGTGCAAATGAGTGAGTACACACAGGCAAGTGCAAATGAGTGAGTACACACAGGTAAGTGCAAATGAGTTGAGTACACACAGGTAAGTGCAAATGAGTTGAGTACACACAGGCAAGTGCAAATGAGTTGAGTACACACAGGCAAGTGCAAATGAGTGAGTAGACACAGGTAAGTGCAAATGAGTGAGTAGACACAGGTAAGTGCAAATGAGTGAGTAGACACAGGTAAGTGCAAATGAGTGAGTAGACACAGGTAAGTGCAAATGAGTGAGTAGACACAGGTAAGTGCAAATGAGTGAGTACACACACACAACAGGCGAAGTGTCTTAGTGAGAAGTGTCTTGGACAAAATGGTAACAAACACACACACACACATTAGGTTCCCTAATGCATGAGGATAGAGAGACCCATTAACAAAACTAATGATTAACAGATGTGTTTCAGTTACTGAGAGATCAGAATATCCCTATATTCAATAAGCCCTGCCCCCTCTACCTCAATGCACGCAAAGAGGTCAAATGGTCATTGCGCTGTAAAAGAGGCATTACTAAATATTATTTGATTATTGACAAAAGCGTACATGCTGAGGCAATACCAGAGTACAACCATAGTTAGTCACCATGTGATGTTGGCCTTTAAAAGTTTTAGAAATTTACCAATATTATTTTATTAAAGTTTTAAAATTCATCTTCACTTAGATTGTCTACATGTACAGTAATGTTGATGTTGATGTTGATGTTGATGTTGATGCATCAGCAACTTGGCTTCTACTCTTCTACACTATATAAACTTGTTGAATGAACTTAGGATTTAATCAGTAACTTGATGCAGCATTTTTCGTTGCTAGTAAGATGACTCCTAATTCTGAGCACAGCTTCCATGCTTTCTAGAGTCTGTTCATTACTTTATTATTGATATTTGTTACGTGCGTCACAAAGTTATTTTTTAAATAGCATTAATAGGACAAGTGTACAGTGTACACTGACCAGATCAACATCGGTTGGTAATCTTTGTCTCACTCTCCTGTGAGACATAACAATCACTGATACACCTACCGAGGGACAACTTGTGGTCATGTGGTATGAAACAAGTATCAGAGGGTGACGGTGAGGCTGACGTGTACTGAACATGTTATACAACAGTCATCACCATGTTGGCTCGTCATGTGCTCGCTCATATTAACTACTGAAGCTTTATTAGTTCACACACACACACACACAAACATATATATATATATATATATATATATATATATATATATAAAATATATATATATATATATATATATATATATATATATATATATATATATAAATAAATGGGAAGTGGAACAGAATTGTTCCTCCGTAAGCCATGCGTGTCGTAAGAGTCGACTAAAATGCCGGGAGCAAGGGGCTAGTAACCCCTTCTCCTGTATACATTACTAAAGTTAAAAAGAGAAACTTTTGTTTTTCTCTTTGGGCCACCCCGCCTTGGTGGGCCACCCCGCCTTGGTGGGCCACCCCGCCTTGGTGGGAAACATCCGATTTGTTGAAAGAAAGAAAGAAGAATATATATATATATATATATATATATATATATATATATTTTTTTTTTCAACAAGTGGGCCGTCTCCCATCAAGGCAGGGTGACCCAAAAAGAAAATACTTTCATCATCATTCAACACTTTCACCTCACACATACATAATCACTGTCTTTGCAGAGGCACTCAGATAATACAGTTTAGAATAGTCCCTCCAAACTGTCACTATCCCAGACCCCTCCTTTAAAGTGCAGGCATTGTACTTCCCATTTCCAGGACTCAAGTCCTGCTAAATCAATAACCTGTTTCCCTGAATCCCTTCACTAAATGTTACCCTGCTCACACTCCAACAGCTCGTCAGGTCCCAAAAACCATTCTTCACCATTCACTCCTATCTAACACGCTCACACACGCTTGCTGGAAGTCCAAGCCCCTCGCCCACAAAACCTCCTTTACCCCCTCCCTCCAACCTTTTCGAGGACGACCCCCTTCCTCTCCTTCCTTCCCCTACAGATTTATACGCTCTCCAAGTCATTCTACTTTGATCCATTCTCTCTAAATGACCAAACCACCTCAACAACCCCTCTGACTAATACTTTTAGTAACTTCACACTCCTCCTAATTTCCACACTCCGAATTCTCTGCATAATATATATATATATATATATATATATATATATATATATATATATATATATATATATATATATATATATATATATAATATTTTAAAAAGTATATGTCCCAAACAGGCCACACTGTGGTTGGCCTAACGCCAAAAACTGAAGCCAAAATGGCAGCACTGCACGAAAGGAATAGTATAGTGTGTGTCCCCCTCAAGGAAGGTGCCTTGATGTCGGTGACAGCTTTTGATAAAAAAAAAAATGAACTTTTCCTTACCTCCCTGGATCTAACCTGATTTCCTCCCGTTCTACAGGCACTGTATGACTCCTACGGATTTAGCGCTCCCCATGACTACTACTACTAATAAGTGTCATGAGTTTCAGATTCAGTTAAATATCAGAACTGAAGAACTGAAGTGAATCAAAGGAAACAAACTTCAGTTACTGAACAGAAAACAGTTTGTCTAATAAAACTAAACCAAGTTAAAACTTAAACCAACCAACATCACTGCAAACTTTCCTCTGAGAAAAACACACCATCGTCAAAACTTATTTAAAACCACCAGAAAAAACATTCACAGATATCACACTGGATAGAATAATTCGCAGTTTATTAACTGTTTATATACACTGATAAATTTGTATTTACACGAACTAAACCCGAGAGGATTTATTCTGTGATGCAACACTCATTAAAAATCAAGTCATTCACAAAAAGTTTACTCGAATGATTTCACGAATAAAAATAGCGACAATTTTTAAAACAAAGTTGGTAAATTAGCACCGACACGTTCCAATAACAATCCGAACCCTTCTGCTAAGTAGGATGTGCCAGTACTGTAAGTTTGAAGCCAGTCTGAAGAGGCATTTTCCAGATATCGCACAAAAGTTAAAATCAAGAATAGCTTTATAAAACTGACTAAAGGTCAGTAGTTCCATGAAGCCTTCATGACAGTAGTTCCATGAAGCCTTCATGACAGTAGTTCCATGAAGCCTTCATGACAGTAGTTCCATGAAGCCTTCATGACAGTAGTTCCATGAAGCCTTCATGACAGTAGTTCCATGAAGCCTTTATGACAGTAGTTCCATGAAGCCTTCATGACAGTAGTTCCATGAAGCCTTCATGACAGTAGTTCCATGAAGCCTTCATGATAGTAGTTCCATGAAGCCTTCATGACAGTAGTTCCATGAAGCCTTCATGACAGTAGTTCCATGAAGCCTTCCCTGTGTATACTTCACCAGCACTGAACCCATGACAGTAGTTCCATAAAGCCTTCATGACAGTAGTTCCATGAAGCCTTCATGACAGTAGTTCCATGAAGCCTTCATGACAGTAGTTCCATGAAGCCTTCCCTGTGTATACTTCACCAGCACTGAACCCATGCCAGTAGTTCCATAAAGCCTTCATGACAGTAGTTCCATGAAGCCTTCATGACAGTAGTTCCATGAAGCCTTCATGACAGTAGTTCCATGAAGCCTTCATGATAGTAGTTCCATGAAGCCTTCATGACAGTAGTTCCATGAAGCCTTCATGACAGTAGTTCCATGAAGCCTTCATGACAGTAGTTCCATGAAGTATTCATGACAGTAGTTCCATGAAGCCTTCATGACAGTAGTTCCATGAAGCCTTCATGACAGTACTTCCATGAAGCCTTCATGACAGTAGTTCCATGAAGCCTTCATGACAGTAGTTCCATGAAGCCTTCATGACAGTAGTTCCATGAAGCCTTCATGACAGTAGTTCCATGAAGCCTTCATGACAGTAGTTCCATGAAGTCTTCCCTGCGTATACTTCACCAACACTGAAAACTGAAGGTGATCACATGAGATGTTCTCAAGTTACTAACGAAAACCTTGGAGGATGACTGTGTATATGACTGGCTGTACAATAAAGTGTACCTGGGTTGGGTATATGACTGGCTGTACAATAAAGTGTACCTGGGTTGAGTATGTGACTGGCTGTACAATAAAGTGTATCTGGGTTGGGTATATGACTGGCTGTACAATAAAGTGTATCTGGGTTGGGTATATGACTGGCTGTACAATAAAGTGTATCTGGGTTGGGTATATGACTGGCTGTACAATAAAGCACAATGAAAAATAAGATCCGAGGGCCCATTAAACCAGTGAAATTTAAAAACACAAGAGGAAAACGAATTTCCATTATTTCTCGGCTTTCTGTTTTCAGTTATAATCTACTTCAAATTCTCAATAATCACATAAGAAATTTCTTTTAAGAAACTGGAATTTGCATACTTGCTATGCGCTTCCACATAAGAACAACATAACTCAAGTAAAGTTTTGCGAATTGCACAAACAAGGTCCAGTAACCTTCCAAAGCTTTCTTTAAGTAAGATTGTGGAAACTTATTTGGTCGCTCAAGTTCCACAGGGTAAATAAGCCGTATGAAGCCTTAACATACCACGGATAGGCCCTCTGAGTTTATGAACCCTCACATCCACCCAAACAAACACACTCACGAGTTGGCGAAGGTAGTGAGATTGCACATATTAATTGATAGATTTACTTTTCTAGGAAGGTCTAGGTAGGTTTGTACA
This sequence comes from Cherax destructor, assembly GCA_009830355.1. Lineage (NCBI taxonomy): Eukaryota > Metazoa > Arthropoda > Malacostraca > Decapoda > Parastacidae > Cherax > Cherax destructor. Next base: position 200,185 of record WNWK01001198.1, on the reverse strand, counting down.
GTTAGTAACTAATATGAGGATTATTGAGGCAACTTTAGATATTAATAATGTAGTCCTAGGACCTTAACATAGGTATGTTTAGGCCTTCAATAGGCGAACGTTAGGATATGTTAGCTAAGGAGAACTGGCAACCCCATGCTTGAATTAGGCGGGAGAGAGATGCTAGCTCTCCCTTCTTGGACTGGACACCATGGTGACAACAAAGTACCAGGAGCTAGAGCTCCGTGTCCCACGTGTCTTCAAAATACTTGGCCTGTGGAATAAAGAACCATAGAGGCTTCCCGACATACTGTGGATATTCGTCTCTATCCAGCCCCCCCCCCCCGCAGTAAGACAATACCTTTCATTTCTCTTAGTATAGCTGGCCGGCGATATTCTGAGGAAGGTGGGGCATTTGAGCTGTGGGTTATAAGTGGGCGAACGCCCACTATAAGGTAATAATTGTGGGCAACCCCCCTTAAGTATTAGTCTAGAAGCTAGTGTCACTTACTGCATAAATATAGCCTAGGGGATATCCTTTGAAACCAGGGAGCTCTGAGATGCAGGCAGGACACTAATACCACTTGAATTCTTGCAAAATTAAGTCCTTCCCTGCACGTGGTGATTCAAAGGGGCTAAGGCTTAGGGAGATTAGAAGACAGGGTGCCATATTCTTCTCCATTAAGTAAGTTAACCCCCTTTTAGTCGTGCATGTAGATGGGAAATTCTTGCAGCTGCAGTTATATGGAAATGTGTCCCATAAGCCACTTGTGAGCCTGAGAGGAGTAATCTCAGAGTGTCAGTGTCAACAGTACTTGCCAGGGGAGCAGCTTACATGGAGGAAGTCCAAAGACAAATTTCCAAAAAGACTCAGCAGAACTGAAGGTTTGAAGCCAATCAAATCAAACATTCACAAAATATACTGGATGAAAAGCAATAATAACAATTCCAACATTTTCCAAAGATAAATACACCATTGTTGAAAGTTTAAGGTGATCAGAAGAGGCTTTCTCAAGTTATCGCATGGAAACCAAAATAAAAAATGGTCTAAAAAAAAATAGACCAGAGGGCACTTGTACATGTCAATGGTTGCAAGAACCTTTTCCCAGTTATAGTACACCAGCGTTAAATACTTGAGGCCGATCGGATGAGGCGTTCACGAGATATAAACGAAAGCCTCGGAGGTATTCCTACTAGGATACCTCATAATATCGCGAGAGCTACCAGTCCTCAGGGTATGTTGGTATATGGAAGAGACTGAGCAGAGATACGGCTGAGGTGATCCCCTGCCCCTCTTTATGTTCCCCCAGGGACCTGCCTCTTGAAACTGACGTACAGGAGTGCATTCATTATGTTCCCCAAGGGACCTGCCTCTTGAAATTGACGTGCAGGAGTGCATTCATTATGTTCCCCCAGGGACCTGCCTCTTGAAACTGACGTACATGAGTCCATTCATTATGTTCACCCAGGGACCTGCCTCTTGAAACTGACGTGCAGGAGTGCATTTATTATGTTCCCCCAGGGACCTGCCTCTTGAAACTGACGTGCAGAAGTGCATTCATTATGTTCCCCCAGGAACATGCCTCTTGAAACTGACGTGCAGGAGTGCATTAATTATGTTCCCCCAGGGACCTGCCTCTTGAAACTGACGTGCAGAAGTGCATTCATTATGTTCCCCCAGGAACATGCCTCTTGAAACTGACGTGCAGGAGTGCATTAATTATGTTCCCACAGGGACCTGCCTCTTGAAATTGACGTGCAGGAGTGCATTCATTATGTTACCCCAGGGACCTGCCTCTTGAAACTGACGTACATAAGTCCATTCATTATGTTCCCCCAGGGACCTGCCTCTTGAAACTGACGTGCAGGAGTGCATTCATTATGTTCCCCCAGGGACCTGCCTCTTGAAACTGGCGTGCAGGAGTGCATTAATTATGTTCTCCCGGGGACCTGCCTCTTGAAACTGACGTGCAGGAGTGCATTCATTATGTTCTCCCGGGGACCTGCCTCTTGAAACTGACGTGTAGGAGTGCATTAATTATGTTCCCCAGAGACCTGCCTCTTGAAATTGACGTGCAGGAGTGCATTAATTATGTTCTCCCGGGGACCTACCTCTTGAAACTGACGTGCAGGAGTGCATTAATTATGTTCTCCCAGGGGCCTGCCTCTTGAAATTGACGTGCAGGAGTGCATTAATTATGTTCCCCCAGGGACCTGCCTCTTGAAACTGACGTGCAGGAGTGCATTAATTATGTTCTCCCAGGGACCTGCCTCTTGAAATTGACGTGCAGGAGTGCATTAATTATGTTCCCCAGGGACCTGCCTCTTGAAACTGACGTGCAGAAGTGCATTAATTATGTTCCCCCAGGGACCTGCCTCTTGAAACTGACGTGCAGGAGTGCATTAATTATGTTCCCACAGGGACCTGCCTCTTGAAATTGACGTGCAGGAGTGCATTCATTATGTTACCCCAGGGACCTGCCTCTTGAAACTGACGTACATGAGTCCATTCATTATGTTCCCCCAGGGACCTGCCTCTTGAAACTGACGTGCAGGAGTGCATTCATTATGTTCCCCCAGGGACCTGCCTCTTGAAACTGGCGTGCAGGAGTGCATTAATTATGTTCTCCCGGGGACCTGCCTCTTGAAACTGACGTGCAGGAGTGCATTCATTATGTTACCCCAGGAACATGCCTCTTGAAACTGACGTGCAGGAGTGCATTAATTATGTTCCCACAGGGACCTGCCTCTTGAAATTGACGTGCAGGAGTGCATTCATTATGTTACCCCAGGGACCTGCCTCTTGAAACTGACGTACATGAGTCCATTCATTATGTTCCCCCAAGGACCTGCCTCTTGAAACTGACGTGCAGGAGTGCATTCATTATGTTCCCCAGGGACCTGCCTCTTGAAACTGGCGTGCAGGAGTGCATTATTATGTTCTCCCGGGACCTGCCTCTTGAAACTGACGTGCAGGAGTGCATTCATTATGTTCTCCCGGGGACCTGCCTCTTGAAACTGACGTGTAGGAGTGATTATTTATGTTCCCCAGAGACCTGCCTCTTGAAATTGACGTGCAGGAGTGCATTAATTATGTTCTCCCGGAGACCTACCTCTTGAAACTGACGTGCAGGAGTGCATTAATTATGTTCTCCCAGGGACCTGCCTCTTGAAATTGACGTGCAGGAGTGCATTAATTATGTTCCCCCAGGGACATGCCTCTTGAAACTGACGTGCAGGAGTGCATTAATTATGTTCTCCCAGGACCTGCCTCTTGAAATTGACGTGCAGGAGTGCATTAATTATGTTCCCCAGGGACCTGCCTCTTGAAACTGACGTGCAGGAGTGCATTAATTATGTTCCCCCAGGGACCTGCCTCTTGAAATTGACGTGCAGGAGTGCATTAATTATGTTCTCCCAGGGACCTGCCTCTTGAAATGACGTGCAGGAGTGTATATGTTCCCAGACTCCTCTGAAACGTGCGAGTGCATATGTTCTCCCAGGGACCTGCCTCTTGAAATTGACGTGCAGGAGTGCATTAATTATGTTCCCCCAGGGACCTGCCTCTTGAAACTGACGTGCAGAAGTGCATTAATTATGTTCCCCCAGGGACCTGCCTCTTGAAACTGACGTGCAGGAGTGCATTAATAATGTTCCCCCAGGGACCTGGCTCTTCAAACTGACGTGCAGGAGTGCATTAATTATGTTCCCCCAGGGACCTGCCTCTTGAAACTGACGTGCAGGAGTGCATTAATTATGTTCTCCCAGGGACCTGCCTCTTGAAATTGACGTGCAGGAGTGCATTAATTATGTTCCCCCAGGGACCTGCCTCTTGAAACTGACGTGCAGAAGTGCATTAATTATGTTCCCCTAGGGACCTGCCTCTTGAAACTGACGTGCAGGAGTGCATTAATTATGTTCCCCCAGGGACCTGCCTCTTCAAACTGACGTGCAGGAGTGCATTAATTATGTTCCCCCAGGGACCTGCCTCTTGAAACTGACGTGCAGGAGTGCATTCATTCCACCGTGTTCCATACTCTGTGACTCATACTCTCTTGTTTGATGATGATGCTCTCTTATTTGATGTTGATGCTCTCTTGTTTGTTGTTGATGCTCTCTTGTCTGATGTTGATGTTGATGCTCTCTTGTTTGATGTTGATGCTCTCTTATTTGTTGTTGATGTTGATGCTCTCTTGTTTGATGTTGATGCTCTCTTGTTTGATGTTGATGCTCTATTGTTTGATGTTGATGCTCTCTTGTTTGATGTTGATGCTCTCTTGTTTGTTGTTGATGCTCTCTTGTTTGATGTTGATGTTGATTCTCTCTTGTTTGTTGTTGATGCTCTCTGTTAATTGTTACCCCGTGGTTTATTGTTATTGATGTTCACCACCCACCACATACCACATATCATCTACCACATAACACCTACCTGACCTAGAGAGTGTACAAAGAACTTTCACGGCACACATAAGTACGATAAGGCAAGTAAATTACTGGGAACGGTTGAAGGACTTTGATCTGTATTCCCTGGAACGCAGGCGAGAGAGATATATGATAATATACACTTGGAAGGTCCTGGAGGGATTAGTACCAAACCTGCACACGAATATCACTCCCTATGAAAGCAAAAGACTCGGCAGGAGATGCAATATTTCCCCGATGAAAAACAGGGGCACCACGAGTACACTGAAAGACAACACAGTAAGTGTCCGGGGCCTAAAGCTGTTCAACTGCCTCCCAGCATACATAAGGGGGATTACCAATAGACCCCTGGCTGTCTTCAAGAAGGCACTGGACAGGCACCTAAAGTCAGTACCTGACCAACCGGGCTGTGGTTCGTACGTCAGTTTGCGTGCGGCCAGCAGTAACAGCCTGGTTGATCAGACCTTGATCCACCATGAGGCCTGGTCTCAGACCAAGGCGCGGGGGCGTTGACCCCCGAAACCCTCTCCAGGTAAACTCCAGGTACCATCTACCATACACCACTACGTCAATAGCACCATCCAACCCCCTACCATTATATCACCCCCCTCACCCATCAACCACCACCATCATCCCGCCAACTACTGCTGAACATACCATTCACTAACATCCCACCCAGCACCACCATTCACTAACATCCCACCCAGCACCACCATTCACTAACATCCCACCCAGCACCACCATTCACTAACATCCCACCCAGCACCACCATTCACTAACATCCCACTCAGCACCACCATTCACTAACATCCCACCCAGCACCACCATTCACTAACATCCCACCCAGCACCACCATTCACTAACATCCCACCCAGCACCACCATTCACTAACATCCCACCCAGCACCACCATTCACTAACATCCCACCCAGCACCACCATTCACTAACATCCCACCCAGCACCACCTGTATAGAACTGTTTAGATAAGTACACCTTCCTGCATAAAACAAACATATAGCAATCGGAACTTATCTGTTACCAGCACTATGTCCAGCAGCCTCTCCCTGGACATCCCTTCGGGGTGCCGTTCCAGATTCCACATTGGCTTTTGAGTAACAGTTTTGTTATTCATATAATTTGCCCTAAAGGAGCGTATATCTCAACATCTCACTATCATCTGAAATGCATAGTGATACTCACTTGGGTTTGGGTGAATCACCAACATGTCACGGATCTATTGGTAATTCCAGTCAAATCTCACCCCTACTGAAAGGGTTCTAAGAAGCAAGATCGCCACTCATCTAGATACCCATAAATTACACAACCCAGGGCAGCATGGGTTTAGAGCAGGTCGCTCCTGTCTGTCCCAACTACTGGACCACTACGACAAGGTCCTGGATGCTCTAGAAGAAAAACAAAATGCAGATGTTATATACACAGACTTTGCAAAAGCCTTTGACAAGTGTGACCATGGTGTAATAGCACACAAAATGCGTGATAAAGGAATAACAGGAAAAGTTGGTAGATGGATCTATAATTTCCTAACAAGTAGAACACAAAGAGTAGTAGTCAACAGAGTAAAGTCTGAGGCGGTTACAGTGAAAAGCTCTGTTCCACAAGACACAGTACTCGCTCCCATCCTGTTCCTCATCCTCATATCGGACATAGACAAGGATATAAGCCACAGTGCTGTGTCTTCCTTTGCAGATGACACCCGAATCTGTATGACAGTGTCCACCGTTGAAGACACTGCAAGACTCCAAGCAGACATAAACCAAATCTTTAAATGGGCTGCAGAAAACAATATGAAGTTAAATGATGAGAAATTTCAATTACTCAGATATGGAAAACGTGAAGAAATTAAAATCTCATCGGAGTACAAAACTAATTCCAACCACACAATAGAGCGAAAAACTAATGTCAAAGACCTGGGAGTGATCATGTCAGAGGATCTCACCTTCAAGGACCATAACACCGTAGCAATTGCATCTGCTAGAAAAATGACAGGATGGATAATGAGAACCTTCAAAACCAGGATGCCAAGTCCATGTTGACACTTTACAGATCGCTTGTTCTATCTAGGCTGGAATATTGCTGCACACTAACTGCACCTTTCAAGGCAGGTGAAATTGCTGACCTAGAAAATGTGCAGAGAACCTTCACAGCCCACATAACTGCGATAAACCACCTCAATTACTGGGAACGCTTGAAGTTCCTAAACCTGTACTCCCTAGAACGCAGGCGGGAGAGATACATTTTATATACACGTGGAAAATTATCGAGGGATTAGTACCAAACTTGCACACGAGAGTCACTCCCTACGAAAGCAAAAGACTCGGCAGGCGATGCAACATCCCCCCAATGAAAAGCAGGGGTGCCACTAGCACGTTGAGGGACAACACAATAAGTGTCAGGGGCCCAAGACTGTTCAACTGCCTCCCAGCATATATCAGGGGGATTACCAACAAACCCCTGGGTGTCTTCAAGCAGGCACTGGACAGGCACCTAAAGTCGGTACCTGACCAGCCAGGCTGTGGTTCGTACGTTGGACTGCGTGCGGCCAGCAGTAACAGCCTGGTTGATCAGGCTCTGATCCAACATGAGGCCTGGTCACAGACCGGGCCACAGGGGCGTTGACCCCTGGAACTCTCTCCAGGTATACTCCAGGTATACCTATTAGCTGCAGCTAACGTAATTAGGTGTGGGTATAGCTGGACTTACCTGGGTATTGTAACTGACCTAATTTTCCCTAGTTTGTGGTAGAGGAAGTATGACCCCGTTAGGCTGCTACAGAAGCGTAGTTATGTCCTCACTTGTTGATAGGGAGTCACTTTGTTCATAACTCCTGAATGCATACCGAGACACAAACTTTACAATTATCATCGGGATTATACCGCGGATGATACACTCGTGTTTCTTTTTTAACACTAGTTTTTCTAGTGGAGATTTAGAGTATTTCAGAGTTTACCGCACAAAGTCAGTATTTTATTTGTTCTCAGTGGGAGGTATGTGATGCGTGTTCACTATCTGAATTCAACCTAGCTTGTCGCCCTGCCCAAGCGCCCACAGTCACCCTCCGCACAAAAGAATTGCTGAGTTCAGCTTTATATCTCTTCATTACTACACATTGCAACAACATTCAATACAACAGGGTAGGTTTCTTGTTATCTAGCTGTAGACTAGAATTCCTAATAGTCCCAACTTGTAGACCAAGTGGGGCGCAGGTTTTTCCTTAATTTTCCTGCTATGGAGAAAAGAGTAATTACTCTTGTTTAACCTCGTTGTGTAGTTGATCAGGAACACTAACAAGGAGAGGAAGACGTGCCTCGTGACGCTGTGGTCCATACATGTGGTTCTAATAAAACTGTTTGTGAGGAAGAGTCCACTAGCCCCTTCCGGGAGGGCTAAGTCCCTCAGAGGGTTGAGGGGGCTAAGAGATACCACCTTTACTGGAGAATTTTCTACATAACACCCACCAAATATACCACCACCCAACATACCCACCCACTCCATCGCTCACACGTTTTAATTAAGTACACCTCCCAGGGTATAGCAATAAACATGTTTAATATGAAGGAGCTGGAAGCCCAGATGAGACAGTAAGTCAAGCAGTGGATTACCCAGCCACTAAAGTAGTCATTATTAAGGTCAGGATCACCACAGCGAGGCAATATACAAGTCCATCTACTAACTTAAACAGAGAACCTGGGGATACCTACGCTCGGTCATGCCAAACGTAAGTAGTTGTTTATCTTGTCACTTAGGGTTAACTTAACAGATGTTAATTTAGGTTAACTTAAATTAACATTGTGTTTAGAGGTGGCGGAGCTCAACGATATGCCTTTGATATACCTTTGATGAGTTTCGAGAGTCTTTCTACTCTCGGAGCCCGGCCATGGGCCAGGCTCATCTGATGCTAGCCTGGTCAATCAGGCTGTTGCTGCTGGAGGCCTGCTGCCCCACATATCCATCACAGCCTGGTTGAGCTGGCACCTGGTGAAGATACTTGTCCAGTTTTCTCTTGAAGATGTATAAACTTGTTCCAACAGTGTTTCTGATATATTCTGGTTAGATGTTGAATAATCTGGGACCACGAATGTTGATACAGTGTTCCCTTATTGTGCCTTCCCCCGCACCCCCGCTTTTCACTGTGTTTTTTTTGCACTTCCTCCCATATCTATCACTCCAGTATGTTGTTATGGCAGTGTGCAGAGTTGGGACCAGGCCCTCCAGTACTTTCCAATTATATAGCATCATGTATCTCTCTCTCCTCCGCTCCAGTGAGTACATATTCAAGACATTAAGGCGTTCCCAGTAATGTAAATGCTTTATTGGTTCTATGATGTTTCTCCTGCCCTATGATGTTTCTCCTGCCCTATGATGTTTCTCCTGCCCTATGATGTTTCTCCTGCCCTATGATGTTTCTCCTTCCCTATGATGTTTCTCCTGCCCTATGATGTTTCTCCTGCCCTATGATGTTTCTCCTGCCCTATGATGTTTCTCCTACCCTGAAAGGGACCGTCGACACTGACCAATATTCCACGCCATGTCCTGTGAACACACATATATGAAAACACAACGAACCAGGTATAATAAAAAGCTAACTGGATATTTGTGATGTATCATTGTCTGTCAGTATCCTTAAACCTTTGATATACCTTTAAATGGTTTCAAGAGTTTTCCTACTCCCGAAGCCCGGCCCTAGGCCAGGCTTGTCTGGCGCTTACCTGGTCAACCAGACTGTTGCTTCTCACGGGTCACTGGCCCACATATCTTTTACAGCCTGATCCGGCACTTGTTGAGTTTCCTCTTGAAGTCTTCTACACTTGTTCCGGCAGTGTTTCTGATATCTTCTGGTTGTGTTGAATAGTCTAAGACCAAGGATGTTGATACAATGTTCTCTTGTTGTGCCCACGTCGCTCCTTTTTTTACTGGGTTTATTTTAAAATTTCATCTATATCTCTTACTGCAGTATGTTGTTATGGCAGTGTGAAGATTTGGAACTAGGCCCCTCGAGTGTCTTCCACGTATATATTATCAAATATCTCAACTCCACTCCAGCAAGTACATATTTAGAACTCTTAAGCGCTCCTAGTAAATTAAATGCTTTTTGTGGGCCATAAATAATTTGTGAATGTATTCCACCTCAAATATAACCCCTGGTCAGAATGGAACCGTCAACTATGATCAGTACTCTAAGCAAGAGATCGTAAGCTATTTGAGTAGTATCACCAATAGCACTATTTCCCTTCTTTTGAAAGTTCTCTTTATTCACCCTGTCATTTTTCCCGGCTTTTGTGACATTGGCCTTATTGTGTTCTTTAAAAGGAAGGTCAGCTGACATCATTGAGCCCATTTCTTTCACGTGGTATTTTCATTCCATTTGATCTTGTATTTTGAATACAACTTCCCATTTGAGTTCTTCATTATTTCTGTATATAAACAGTTGGAACTCGTCATCAACAAACATGGTATTTTCCACTGCACACTATAAGACTTTTGTTATAGTTTTTTTGCAATCTTTCCATGTCTTCTACTGAGTTGATCTTCATGCTTATTTTGGAATTACCTGCAAATGATGACGCGAAACTGTGACGGGTGTTTTTATCTATGTCCGATATAAGGATAAGAAAGAGAAGAGGCGCCAGGACACTGCCTTGGGATACTGAACATTTTTACTTTGCTAATGCTGGATTTTGATTTGTTTACTACAACTCTTTGTGTTCTGTTTGTCACGAAGTTGAATATCCATTTACCCACATTTCCCGTTATACCTGTAATCCGTCTCATCCCTCATTTTAGGTGCAACTAATCCATGGTCGCATTTATTAAAAATCATTGCGAAATCCGTCTACACCACATTTGCATATTGCCTCCATAATTCTGTCATAATCGTTTAGTACTTGTGACAAGTATGATCTTTCAGCACTAAATCCATGCTGGTTTTTGTTGTGTAGGTTATGATGGTCATTGGTGACTTGTCTAGGGCTTTAAACTGATAGATTATAGAGGTATGGGTGTTTGTGGGAAACAATCAGGCTGCAGTACTAAGTTGAAAACAATAGATATTACCAGGATACCTCAGGGATATGTTTAAAAGACAATATTCAAAATAAAGTTGCTAGTAAAGGCAAAACAACTGTTCAATAAACAAAGAGATAGTAGAGGGCAACGAGTGACTAGCTCCCTTAAGGTTTACTATACAAATAGTAGGAGTCTAAGAAATAAGATAGATGAGCTAAGATTACTTGCAAGTGCAGGTAATATAGATATTATTGCTATAACGGAGACCTGTTTCAACTTGAAAGATAGAGAAATGCCTTCTGAATGCGACATACAGGGTTATAAACTATTCCACATTGATAGGGTCAACAGGAAGGGTGGTGGAGTGACGATGTATGTCAGAGATAATTTAAATGGTTGTATTAGACAAGATATAAGATTAGAAACATCGGACACAGAATCTGTTTGGCTACAGTTTCTCGAGGGTCGTGAAAAATTAATTTTGGGTGTGATTTATAGGCCCCCAAGCCTTGATAGGGAGTACAGTAAGCTGCTATGGGACGAAATTCATAAGGCGTCTAGATATGAAATTGAGAACCTCCACGACTTCGGTGTTCTTCCAAGGCCGAGGGACTGATTACCTCATCTTTTGTATATAGTTCTACTGTCTTCAAATTATGTCCTAGAATTTGTATTGATAAAGCCACTGGATGGCGAAACGTCTACAATAAAGATACCCAGATGTTGCACATGTGTGTTAATTTCATATGAAAATGTTGTGTTTATGGGAGATTTTAACTTTAGACAAATTGATTGAAACAATGTGACAGAAAATCTTGAGTCTAGTGATTTTCTTGATATGGTTCAGAATTGTTTTTTAATACAGTTTGTGACAGAAAAAAACTAGAGGAAAGAACCTGCTTGACTTGGTTCTTGCCAACAAAGAATCACTAATTAATAATCTTGAGGTTAATGATGAGCTTGGGGAAACAGATCACAAATCACTTAGTTTCACTATATCATGGAATTACCCAGATAACTGCAATCAAGTCTCTGTTCCAGACTTTCACTTGTCAGACTTCATGGAGCTGAGAAATTACCTGGGTGGGCTAAATTGGGATGACCTGACTATGGGTCAGGTAGGTGGTGTTGGTTGCCAATATGACGTTTTCCAGAGCGTAGTTCTAGCTGCCCAGACAACCTTTGTTCTGAGTAGGGAAATTAGATCTAACAAAAGTGATATCAAATGGATAAACAATAGATTTAAACATGTTATTGGTAAAAAGAGATATATATTTAGGCGTATCAAAAGAGGGAATGAGCAGTTAAGAAATCAATATATTCAATTAAAGAAAGAAATGAAAAAAAGAATAAGAAAAGCAAAAAGGGATTATGAGGCTAAAGTCGCAAGGGATTAGAAGACTAACCCAAAAGGGTTCTTTCAGGTATACAGAAGTAAGATTAGGGACAAGATAGGCCCACTTAAGAGTAACTCAGGACAGATCACTGACAGTGATAAGGAAATATGTGAACTTTTCAACACTTACTTCCAGTTAATTTTTACTCAGGAAGATACTAGCGAAATTCCAGAAATAATAAATTATGTAGAACAGGATAGTAAACTATGCACGATTAGGGTAACTAGTGATATGGTCCTCAGACAAATAGAGAAATTAAAATCTAACACATCCCCAGACCCTGATGAACTGTTTGCAAGAGTTTTAAAGGAATGTAAAGAGGAACTTAGCAAACCTTTGGCAAATCTTTTTAATATATCACTACAAACTGACATAGTGCCAGACAAGTGGAAAATGGCAAATGTAATACCTATTTACAAGGCAGGTGACAGGTCCTCAGCTTCGAACTATAGACCAATAAGCCTTACCTCCATAGTGGGAAATTTACGGAATCAATAATTGCCGAGGCAATTCGTAGCCATCTTGAAAGACATAAATTGATTAATAAATCTCAGCACGGTTTTACAAAGGGGCGTTCCTGTCTTACGAATTTACTAACTTTCTTCACTAAGGTATTTGAGGAGGTATAATGGTAGATCATGGTATTGAATATGATATTGAGTATATGGACTTCAGTAAGGCTTTCGATAGAGTTCCACATCAAAGGCTATTGAGGAAACTTGAGGCACACGGAATAGGAGAATTTTTTTCCTAGGTAGAGGCATGGTTGACAAATAGGCAGCAGAGAGTTTCCGTAAATGGGGAGAAATCAGAATGGGGGCACGTCACAAGCGTTGTTCCACAGAGGTCAGTGTTGGGCCCCTTGTTGTTCACGATTTACATAAACGACATAGATGAGGGAATAAATAAAGACATAAGCAAATTTGCTGATGACACCAAAATAGGCCGTCCAATTAATTCTAATGAGGACATTAGAGCACTCCAGGATGATTTGAATAGACTGATGCAGTGGTCGGAGAAGTGGCAGATGAAGTTTAATATAGACAAATGCAAAGTTCTAAATGTTGGACAGGAAAATAACCATGACACATATAAACTAAATAATGTAGATCTTAATATTACTGATTGCGAAAAGGATTTAGGAGTTCTGGTTAGCAGTAATCTGAAACCAAGACAACAGAATCCTTGGCTTCATATCAAGATGTATAAATAATAGAAGTCCTCAGGTTGTTCTTCAACACTATATATATTTGGTTAGGCCTCATTTAGATTATGCTGCACAGTTTTGGTCACCGTATTACAGAATGGATATAAATGCACTGGAAAACGTACAAAGGAGGATGACAAAGTTGATCCCATGTATCAGAAATCTTCCCTATGAGGATAGACTGAGGGCCCTGAATCTGCACTCTCTAGAAAGGCATAGAATTAGGATGATTGAGGTGAAGGAGGGGTGTTAATGTTGCAGTTTTAAAACTGTATTGTAAAGCACCCCTCTGGCAAGACAGTGATGGAGTGAATGATGATGAAAGCTTTTCTTTTTCGGGCCACCCTGCCTTGGTGGGAATCGGCCGATGTGTTAATAAAAAAAAATGATTGAAGTGTATAAATAGAAAACAGGAATGAATAAAGGGGATGTAAATAGCGTGCTAAAAATATCTAGCCTAGACAGGACTCGCAGTAATGGTTTTAAGTTGGAAAAATTCAAATTCTGGAAGGATATAGGAAAGCACTAGTTTGGTAATAGAGTTGTGGATGAGTGGAACAAACTCCCGAGTACCGTCATAGAAGCTAAGACGTTGTGTAGTTTTAAAAATAGGTTAGATAAATACAGGAGTGGGTGCGGGTGGGTGTGAGTTTGACCTGACTAGCTTGTGCTAATAGAACTTATGCCGTGCCCCTTCCTTAAGTGAACGTGATCTGACCTGTCTGGCATAAGGCATTGGCTTAAGCCGATAGGAGAATTGGACTTGCCTCGCTTGGGCCAGCAGGCCTGCTGCAGTGTTCCTTCTTTCTTATGTTCTTATAAAGTTTGTAATCTGGCGTCTCATTACCCTTTCAAAGACTTATGATGTGTGATGTTAGTGCTGCTGGACTATAAATTTTTCCAGTGTTCTAGAGCCTCGTTTAAGCAGAGGAACTATGTCTGCACTTGTTAAGGCCTCTGGTATTTCACCTTGATCTAAGTTCTTTCTCCAGAGAATACCTGAGTGCTCGTGAATACCTGAGTGCTCGTGAATACCTGAGTGCTCGTGAATACCTGAGTGCTCGTGAATACCTGAGTGCTCGTGAATACCTGAGTGCTCGTGAATACCTGAGTGCTCGTGAATACCTGAGTGCTCGTGAATACCTGAGTGCTCGTGAATACCTGAGTGCTCGTGAATACCTGAGTGCTCGTGAATACCTGAGTGCTCGTGAATACCTGAGTGCTCGTGAATACCTGAGTGCTCGTGAATACCTGAGTGCTCGTGAATACCTGAGTGCTCGTGAATACCTGAGTGCTCGTGCTGCTCGTATTTTCCACTTCTTTATAAATAAGAAACTTTACGAGTCTGGTCCAGGTGCTGCATCAGTGACCAGCTTTTATATTTCTTTTTCGAATTCCGCGGGATTGTTGCTTATGTCAGTTATATGATCTGTGTGGTCTTCAGACGTAATAATTTTTTCTCCATTCTCCATCTTTCTTTCGTTTAGTTAATTGCTGAACAACCTACAAAACTACCACCACCACAACTTCATGTAACTACCTTGCAAAACCGACTACCATACGAGAGACTGAACACCAACGACCAGGCTCACAACCACTATGAGACCATTGACTGCCCCACACCACTACTGAGCCCCCACCACTACTGCGCCCACACCACTACTGACTGCCCCACCACTAGCGCCCCACCACTACTGACTGCCCCACACCACTACTGACTGCCCCACACCACTACTGACTGCCCCACACCACTACTGACTGCCCCACACCACTACTGACTGCCCCACACCACTACTGACTGCCCCACACCACTACTGACTGCCCCACACCACTACTGACTGCCCCACACCACTACTGACTGCCCCACCACTACTGACTGCCACACCACTACTGCTGCCCACACCACTACCTGCCTCTGCTAATCGAGTCCATCACCTTACTGGGATACCAGGCATACCAGGGCCTGTGTCACATTAAGAATTTGCTACGCTCTTGTGCTGGGATGTGTATCCTGACAGACCAGATTGATGCCAGACTGGCTGGTCACCAGCGTTTACAAGAGCCAGATCAGCCAGGTTATGATAGCTGTGTTGGCCTGTGGGCCGTGGGTAGCAACAGCTTGGTTGACCGGGCACCCTACAAGTTAGTTTGGCTTCTGAATTCCGAAGGTCACAGGTTGTGATAGATTCTGTTATAGGCTATGATAACTAGTAGCAAGAACTATTATATACTGGGATATGTTTAGCACCAGTGCTAGTTAAGTAAGATATATTTGATATACATACTTTATAATGAGGACTATTGATATATCTCGTAGAGTGGGAATGTTATTTGTTATATCTCGTACCAAGGACTTATATTATTTGTTACATCTAGTACCGGGATCAGTGAACCAGTATACAATACTGACTGAATAAGGTCATGTATTAAGTCACCATAAAATGCTTAATATACCTAGTGTACATGTAGAAAAATCTGATTATTTAACTGTACAGCCACAATTATACCAAGTTATGTCAGTACCAGGCTACGGGATAGAGAACCGGGCTACGAAACATTTAACTATATCAATGCTGAACCGGGATACGAAATACCGGGCTATGGGATATCCCGGTGTGAGGGAGAAACCAGGCTGGCGTGCCGGCCTGGGATATTTTTAGGTCTGACGGAAGGTCAACAACACAGATCACATTTTAATTCTACCAGAAAAGAAACAAAGCTGAAGATAAATAAAAAAAAAATAATGTAGCCTAGCGGTTTTAACAGTAAATGAGTTACACAGAAAACGTTATGCTAGGAAGAATATTATAAAAAATAAATACTTTTTGTGAATTAAAGCCATCGATAATAATAAACAGCAGATACAGATAGAGTAGTATATAATAGTACAATGTTTCGCTCTCTGTGGGGTGAAACATTGCCATGGTATAAACTTGTGCTGCATCTTTGTCTTTTCTTAGTGAAAAAAAACGTTAGTAAGAGAGAGAAAGGGAGAGGGGGGGGGGTCGTCGTCTCCAGAAACCGTCACGACCCTTCAACACCGTCACGACCCTTCAACACCGTCACGACCCTTCAACACCGTCACGACCCTTCAACACCATCACTACACCAAAAACAAGGACACGTACAATACCAGCAACGTAAGCTTATTCAAGTACAGGTGCACATAAGTACAATTTTCATATCTAGTAACAAATGTGTAAATTACCTAAAAAAATAACCACCATACCCACAAAAAAAAAATCAGACAAGGTGACTTATTTTCTTTGGGGTCCTTGAAATGAATACGTAACAACATGGGTTCATACGGCACAAGTCGTCGTAGTCATCAAGATAAACAACAACAACAACACCAAAGCAACAAACTTTTGGACCTACAATGACCACAAGCGTCCTTGATATTTGACAAAGTTAACCATAATTATCGTGTACAAAACGCTACACAAAAAGCGAGTGTAATATATTACAATGTGATGAGTATTGACCAGGAGGAGTATGTGGTGGTGTGGCTGGGGCCAGACTAATGCACCAGGAGGATGTGGTGGTGTGGCTGGGGCCAGACTAATGCACCAGGAGGATGTGGTGGTGTGGCTGGGGCCAGACTAATGCACCAGGAGGATGTGGTGGTGTGGCTGGGGCCAGACTAATGCACCAGGAGGATGTGGTGGTGTGACTGGGGCCAGACTAATGCACCAGGAGGAGGATGTGGTGGTGTGGCTGGGGACAGACTAATACACCAGGAGTATGTGGTGGTGTGGCTGGGGCCAGACTAATGCACCAGGAGGATGTGGTGGTGTGGCTGGGGCCAGACTAATGCACCAGGAGGATGTGGTGGTGTGGCTGGGGCCAGACTAATTCACCAGGAGGATGTGGTGGTGTGGCTGGGGCCAGACTAATGCACCAGGAGGATGTGGTGGTGTGGCTGGGGCCAGACTAATGCACCAGGAGGAGGATGTGGTGGTGTGGCTGGGGACAGACTAATACACCAGGAGGATGTGGTGGTGTGACTGGGGACAGACTAATACACCAGGAGGAGGATGTGGTGGTGTGGCTGGGGCCAGACTAATGCACCAGAAGGATGTGGTGGTGTGGCTGGGGCCAGACTAATGCACCAGGAGGAGGATGTGGTGGTGTGGCTGGGGACAGACTAATGCACCAGGAGGAGGATGTGGTGGTGTGGCTGGGGACAGACTAATACACCAGGAGGAGGATGTGGTGGTGTGTGGGGCCAGACTAATGCACCAGGAGGATGTGGTGTGGCTGGGGCCAGACTAATGCACCAGGAGGAGGATGTGGTGGTGTGGCTGGGGACAGACTAATACACCAGGAGTATGTGGTGGTGTGGCTGGGGCCAGACTAATGCACCAGGAGGATGTGGTGGTGTGGCTGGGGCCAGACTAATGCACCAGGAGGATGTGGTGGTGTGGCTGGGGCCAGACTAATGCACCAGGAGGATGTGGTGGTGTGGCTGGGGCCAGACTAATGCACCAGGAGGATGTGGTGGTGTGGATGGGGCCAGACTAATGCACCAGGAGGAGGATGTGGTGGTGTGGCTGGGGACAGACTAATACACCAGGAGGATGTGGTGGTGTGACTGGGGACAGACTAATACACCAGGAGGAGGATGTGGTGGTGTGGCTGGGGCCAGACTAATGCACCAGGAGGATGTGGTGGTGTGGCTGGGGCCAGACTAATGCACCAGGAGGAGGATGTGGTGGTGTGGCTGGGGACAGACTAATGCACCAGGAGGAGGATGTGGTGGTGTGGCTGGGGACAGATAAATACACCAGGAGGAGGATGTGGTGGTGTGTGGGGCCAGACTAATGCACCAGGAGGATGTGGTGGTGTGGCTGGGGACAGACTAATGCACCAGGAGGAGGATGTGGTGGTGTGGCTGGGGACAGACTAATACACCAGGAGGAGGATGTGGTGGTGTGACTGGGGACAGACTAATACACCAGGAGGAGGATGTGGTGGTGTGTGGGGCCAGACTAATACACCAGGAGGAGGATGTGGTGGTGTGGCTGGGGACAGACTAATACACCAGGAGGAGGATGTGGTGGTGTGGCTGGGGACAGACTAATACACCAGGAGGAGGATGTGGTGGTGTGTGGGGCCAGACTAATGCACCAGGAGGATGTGGTGGTGTGGCTGGGGACAGACTAATGCACCAGGAGGAGGATGTGGTGGTGTGGCTGGGGACAGACTAATGCACCAGGAGGAGGATGTGGTGGTGTGACTGGGGACAGACTAATACACCAGGAGGAGGATGTGGTGGTGTGGCTGGGGCCAGACTAATGCACCAGGAGGATGTGGTGGTGTGGCTGGGGCCAGACTAATGCACCAGGAGGAGGATGTGGTGGTGTGGCTGGGGACAGACTAATACACCAGGAGGAGGATGTGGTGGTGTGGCTGGGGACAGACTAATGCACCAGGAGGAGGATGTGGTGGTGTGACTGGGGACAGACTAATACACCAGGAGGAGGATGTGGTGGTGTGTGGGGCCAGACTAATACACCTCTGTTATTATCAGTAACCCAGCAACACTAATTACCTGCAGGATGGGGGGAGTGCCTTCATACTTGTCAAGAGCTCTTGATCCACTGTATTGGACCTTACCTCCCTTTCCTTGGATCAAATTTAAATGGCTCCTTTTCTCCAGGCGCTATACGACCCCTACAGGTTTAGCCCTCCCCATGCATGTAATAACCACAGTAAGATCATATAAACTTTGCTGGTTCATCGTTCTCAAAGAACCTTATTCATGGCACTAGCGTGCAGGCAAATATCGAACCTTATCGATCTTATGGACATTCTTTATCAAGGTTAGATTCCAAGCAGCAGCGGCGGCGGCAGCAGCAGCAGCAGCGGCGGCGGCAGCAGCAGCAGCAGCAGCAGCGGCGGCGGCGGCGGCGGCGACAGCAGCAGCAGCAGCGGCGGCGGCGGCGGCGGCGGCGGCGACAGCAGCAGCAGCATATTTTTAAACTGGGCTTCACATACGTCGTGTACAAATTAATTTTTTTTTACTGAGATTCTGAAGATTGTCCTAAAATTCTATAGCCTGGCACATTCCGCTTAAGTTATATTGTGGATTTGGTTCTTTGGCGATATGTTCGGAGTGATGCTCACTCCAAGGTCCTTTTCCATCATCAGTCTTTGTAGGTCCTTTTCCATCATCAGTCTTTGTAGGGATCTCCTCCCAGTCTGTATTCCGTCTCCAGTCTTCCCTTTGCTTACCCGACATGCATAACATGGCACTTGTTCGGAAAGAACTCTAAAAGCCATTTGTTTGAATATGTTTGTGACCAGTGTCACTCTCTCTCTCTTGTTTTTTTATTCTTTTTATTAGCGTCTTGTGCTAGCAGTGATGTGTTCTTGTTTCCATTCATTCATGTTAATGTAAATTAAAGTTACACTCAAGTAGCGGTACATCGTCCAGATTGTTTGTTGTCCTGGAGGAAACATGCTAGGCTAGATGGCTAGAGGCAGGTGACGAGACATGCTAGGCTAGATGGCTAGATGCAGGTGACGAGACATGTTAGGCTAGATGGCTAGATGCAGGTGACGAAACATGCTAGGCTAGATGGCTAGATGCAGGTGACGAGACATGCTAGGCTAGATGGCTAGAGGCAGGTGACGAGACATGCTAGGCTAGATGGCTAGATGCAGGTGACGAGACATGCTAGGCTAGATGGCTAGAGGCAGGTGACGAGACATTCTAGGCTAGATGGCTAGATGCAGGTGACGAAACATTTATTATGGCTACGTTTTGCTCGGCAGCTTCATCAAGTTTGAAAAAGCTTGTGGCGAGCGAAACGTTCCCGTAATGTTTCATTAGTTGCTCTTGTGTCCATTTCCCTAACACACTGTCAGTAATTTTATTAATAATTAAGAAAGTTCACAAGATGGCGAGATGCTCAAGATGAACCTCCAGTGTTCATCATGTAAACCCGATTTTTTTATTTTGCTGCTGTCGGTCAGTTATACGTGAAAATAGGTTAATAAAATTCTCAGTTACTAACATAACTGAGAATAACAAATATTATAATTTCCGAGTTATTTCAAGCGCAGAGAAATGAACCAAAGGCAATTCGTAAAGATATGAACGCTCGAATTTGAGACCAGGATGTATTTAGAGTAGCAATAAGAGAAGGTAACATAGTGGGCAGGTATCCCCCCCCCGCACTCCTCTTGTGTGTACCATGTATGCATTTATTTGGTATATATGTCGTGCCGAATAGGTAAAATTGGTCAATTAGCAAGAACTCATTTAAAATTAAGTCATTTCTAAAAATTTCTCTTATACGTATAAAGATATATTGTTTTCATTTATGTTAATGTAAATATTAATAATTTTGTACCAAAAGAACCTTAGAAAACTTACCTAACCTTATTATAACAAGCGGAATTTAATTTAGCCTAATCCAACTAAATATATTTTAGATAATTTTACAATAATTTAATAATAAACAAACACAATGAAATATATATTTTTCGTTACGTTCAAGAATGATTTTTGCGAAATTATTGCATACACAAAATTTTGCTTGCCTTATTCGGCAAGACGAGCGTTGCTGTTTAAGCCAAAATCGTAAGTTTTACCTATTCGGCACGACATGTACATGATCAACCACATTCGTGTAGTCATCTTTGCCAACTGTCAGCATGGTAACCAGAGCCATCTAGTGGTTGTATACAACCCTTAATTGTCTGGTGACTGTTAGACGTGCTGGTGCATTCTGGCTTGTCTGGGAGGGGTTGGCAGGATAGTTTCATTATTTCGTAAAAATCGTTCCCAACGATACTCTCAAAGAACCTCTGGTTCTATTTATTACTAAGTTGACTTATGTTGAAATCCTTGTAGAATGATAAATATTGTGATTTAGTAAGAGAAGAATTTATATATAAATATATATAAAAATCACACAAGTTATATCTAACTTTTTTCCTTGTTGAATAATATTTGTCATTGTTACTGGCCACAGAAGTACTGCAGTTCTTGACCCCCAAACTAGACACTTTGGAACGACGTCAAGTGCTGATCAAGACAATGTTGGCTCTCGAGAAATGTCACAACATTTAAGCCAGCGAACAAGTGAATCACAATGGACCCAGACAATAGAATCGCAAATAAAATGTTTGAATTAAATAACTGTCAAGCTAAAAAAAAAAAAAAGTATTTCCCGTCACAGCCGGGTCGTCGTGCATACGTTGGATTTAGTGCAGCTAGCACCAACAGTCTGGTTGATCTGGTCATCCCAGGGATAAGGGTGTATGACCGTTATCCCTGGGAACACTCTCCAAGCAGATTCCTGGTAGGTAGCTTGCTGAAGTTACAGTTTGTTTTTGACTTTCTTTCCTCATTACTTGCTGTGGCCTAAACTCTGTAACATACTTAAGGTTGACGAAGATATTGTGGATTCCCTCTTACATAGACGTCCTGGAGCAATGACACAAGTTGATGCCTTTGATAAACTAGCATTAAACAAGAGAATATTGTATGTCGAGTCTGAAAAAAAAATAGAACAGATCGATCACCCACCATAATGAAATGAGTCGAGTAGAAACACACTTATGGATAAAATGACTGACTGCTAGGCTACAATAGCATGCACATATATTTGCAGTTCAGTTTGTCTGGAGATGTCAGTCACATGAACTGCAAAGTGTACGGACAGAGACAGGTCGCACTATAACATTATATCTTAGAGAACACCAAAAATGCAACTCTTCAGAAACACTTGCAAACAAATACTATAGAAAAGTTATATCACTTTATTGTTAACGTAAAATATTTAAAATCTTGACACTGTATCCACACTTTACACTAGTTACAACAACGAACTCTTATGTGATGAGTCTTTAACTTAGTAAGTGACCAATGTTACTAGTGCTGATAAAATATAATTTTTTTTTCATAGATGTATTTCCACTTTGTAGAAGAAATTCAGTCCGTCCTGAACCATTATAAAATCAGATTCTGGCTTTTATTCTTCATATTGCAATGAATACGTGATTATCTATGAGACTCTAATACATAAAATGACTTTAATATCCAAAGATATAATTATGGCCAGTGGATCTGACCAAAGCCTGACCAAATTCTTTTTTTTGCGCTACGACTCAGAGGATGAGCCATGAATGTACTGGCGGTGAAACAGTCGTTCAGACGCCACTGCAGCAGTTCTTCCACTGTACCCGCCTGCAGTAGTGCTTCCACTGTACCCGCCTGCAGTAGTTCTTCCACTGTACCCGCCTGCAGTAGTTCTTCCACTGTACTCGCCTGCAGTAGTTCTTCCACTGTACCCGCCTGCAGTAGTTCTTCCACTGTACTCGCCTGCAGTAGTTCTTCCACTGTACTCGCCTGCAGTAGTTCTTAAACTGTACCCGCCTGCAGTAGTTCTTCCACTGTACCCACCTGCAGTAGTTCTTCCACTGTACTCGCCTGCAGTAGTTCTTCCACTGTACCCGCCTGCAGTAGTTCTTCCACTGTACTCGCCTGCAGTAGTTCTTCCACTGTACTCGCCTGCAGTAGTTCTTAAACTGTACCCGCCTGCAGTAGTTCTTCCACTGTACCCGCCTGCAGTAGTTCTTCCACTGTACCCGCCTGCAGTAGTTTTTCCACTGTACCCGCCTGCAGTAGTTCTTCCACTGTACCCGCCTGCAGTAGTTCTTCCACTGTACCCGCCTGCAGTAGTTCTTCCACTGTACCCGCCTGCAGTAGTTCTTAAACTGTACCCGCCTGCAGTAGTTCTTCCACTGTACCCGCCTGCAGTAGTTCTTCAACTGTACCCACCTGCAGTAGTTCTTCCACTGTACTCGCCTGCAGTAGTTCTTCCACTGTACCCGCCTGCAGTAGTTCTTCCACTGTACTCGCCTGCAGTAGTTCTTCCACTGTACTCGCCTGCAGTAGTTCTTCCACTGTACTCGCCTGCAGTAGTTCTTCCACTGTACTCGCCTGCAGTAGTTCTTCCACTGTACTCGCCTGCAGTAGTTCTTAAACTGTACCCGCCTGCAGTAGTTATTCCACTGTACTCGCCTGCAGTAGTTCTTCCACTGTACTCGCCTGCAGTAGTTCTTCCACTGTACTCGCCTGCAGTAGTTCTTCCACTGTACTCGCCTGCAGTAGTTCTTCCACTGTACCCGTCTGCAGTAGTTCTTCCACTGTACTCGCCTGCAGTAGTTCTTCCACTGTACTCGCCTGCAGTAGTTCTTCCACTGTACTCGCCTGCAGTAGTTCTTCCACTGTACTCGCCTGCAGTAGTTCTTAAACTGTACCCGCCTGCAGTAGTTCTTCCACTGTACTCGCCTGCAGTAGTTCTTCCACTGTACTCGCCTGCAGTAGTTCTTCCACTGTACTCGCCTGCAGTAGTTCTTCCACTGTACTCGCCTGCAGTAGTTCTTCCACTGTACCCGTCTGCAGTAGTTCTTCCACTGTACTCGCCTGCAGTAGTTCTTCCACTGTACTCGCCTGCAGTAGTTCTTCCACTGTACTCGCCTGCAGTAGTTCTTCCACTGTACTCGCCTGCAGTAGTTCTTAAACTGTACCCGCCTGCAGTAGTTCTTCCACTCTACCCGCCTGCAGTAGTTCTTCCACTGTACCCGCCTGCAGTACTTCTTCCACTGTACCCGCCTGCAGTAGTTCTTCCACTGTACCCGCCTGCAGTAGTTCTTCCACTGTACCCGCCTACAGTAGTTCTTCCACTGTACCCGCCTGCAGTAGTTCTTCCACTGTACTCGCCTGCAGTAGTTCTTCCACTGTACTCGCCTGCAGTAGTTCTTTCACTGTACTCGCCTGCAGTAGTTCTTCCACTGTACCCGCCTGCAGTAGTTCTTCCACTGTACTCGCCTGCAGTAGTTCTTCCACTGAACTCGCCTGCAGTAGTTCTTCCACTGTACCCGCCTGCAGTAGTTCTTCCACTGTACTCGCCTGCAGTAGTTCTTCCACTGTACCCGCCTGCAGTAGTTCTTCCAGTGTACTCGCCTGCAGTAGTTTTTCCACTGTACCCGCCTGCAGTAGTTCTTCCACTGTACCCGCCTGCAGTAGTTCTTCCACTGTACCCGCCTGCAGTAGTTCTTAAACTGTACCCGCCTGCAGTAGTTCTTTCACTGTACTCGCCTGCAGTAGTTCTTCCACTGTACCCGCCTGCAGTAGTTCTTCCACTGTACCCGCCTGCAGTAGTTCTTCCACTGTACCCGCCAGCAATAGTTCTTCCACTGTACTCGCCTGCAGTAGTTCTTCCACTGTACTCGCCTGCAGTAGTTCTTCCACTGTACCCGCCTGCAGTAGTTTTTCCACTGTACCCGCCTGCAGTAGTTCTTCCACTGTACCCGCCTGCAGTAGTTCTTCCACTGTACTCGCCTGCAGTAGTTTTTCCACTGTACCCGCCTGCAGTAGTTCTTCCACTGTACCCGCCTGCAGTAGTTCTTCCACTGTACCCGCCTGCAGTAGTTCTTCCACTGTACCGCCTGCAGTAGTTCTTCCACTGTACTCGCCTGCAGTAGTTTTTCCACTGTACCCGCCTGCAGTAGTTCTTCCACTGTACCCGCCTGCAGTAGTTCTTCCACTGTACCCGCCTGCAGTAGTTCTTCCACTGTACCCGCCTGCAGTAGTTCTTCCACTGTACTCGCCTGCAGTAGATCTTCCACTGTACCCGCCTGCAGTAGTTCTTCCACTGTACTCGCCTGCAGTAGTTCTTCCACTGTACCCGCCTGCAGTAGTTCTTCCACTGTACCCGCCTGCAGTAGTTCTTCCACTGTACCCGCCTGCAGTAGTTCTTCCACTGTACCCGCCTGCAGTAGTTCTTCCACTGTACCCGATTGCAGTAGTTCTTCCACTGTACCCGCCTGCAGTAGTTCTTCCACTGTACTCGCCTGCAGTAGTTCTTCTACTGTACCCGCCTGCAGTAGTTCTTCCACTGTACCCGCCTGCAGTAGTTCTTCCACTGTACCCGCCTGCAGTAGTTCTTCCACTGTACCCGCCTGCAGTAGTTCTTCCACTGTACTCACCTGCAGTAGTTCTTCCACTGTACCCGCCTGCAGTAGTTCTTCCACTGTACCCGCCTGCAGTAGTTCTTCCACTGTACTCGCCTGCAGTAGTTCTTCCACTGTACCCGCCTGCAGTAGTTCTTCCACTGTACCCGCCTGCAGTAGTTC
>WNWK01001198.1:70000-170000 GCA_009830355.1 Cherax destructor | reverse complement strand
GAGAGAGAGAGAGAGAGAGAGAGAGAGGAAGAAAAGAGAGAAAGAGAGAGAGAGAGAGAAAGGCAAAAATCATAGAGAAGACCCGGATAAAACACATTAAGAATGTCTCAAGAAACACATAAAATGCACAACGTCAGAGACATACTGAAGATTAACAAACCTCGAAGTAGTATTGATAATTAGACACATGTGCAACATCTGGGAATCTTCATTTGTAGACACCCAGATGTTGCACATGTGTCTAATTCTCATCTTGTCGGTACTGTATACCAATTATGTGCAACTTGCCAGACACTGCAGCATCATGGAATCTTGTTACAGAGGACATCTCCACAGCATCCTTGCTTACTCCTGGTCCATCCCACGGGTATGACCTACTTCCACTGGGGAATCCCGCCTACCACTGACAACGTCTTCGTCTGCTGCAAGTCGTCACCTGACGCCAGTATATAAGCGCCAAGCTTCATGCCAGTGCTCCACATTCTTCAAGACTACGCTGCTCTTCACTAACTCCAAGACTGAAACACTGATTACCTCATCTTTTGTATATAATTCTACATTCTTCACATTATGTCCTTTATATTGTATTAATAAAGCCACTGGATGGGGAAAAGTCCAAAAATAAAGATACCCAGATGTTGTATATGTGTCTAATTTTTAATCTTCTCGATATTATATGTAACATTTGTGTACAGCATTGAGAAATTTGAATAAAGAGCACTTTAGAACCTTATATACAACATATGTTAGGACTATCACTGAGTACGCGGCCCCAGGATGGAGCCCACTCCTGATAAGTATTTGAAAAGCTTATAAAGGTCCAAAGGTTTACAACCAGGTAAGTACCAGAACTAAGAGAGTTGCACAGTGAGGAGAGGTTGAAGGAACTAAACCTGACAACCCTGGCGGAGAGGACAAGAGAAGACATGGTTGCAACATACAAAATCTTAAGAGGGACAGATGGCTCAGATAGGAAGAGACTCCTTAAATTATGAGGACCAGGATTACGGGAACACAGGTCGAAGCTGAAAGCACAGGTGAACAAGGGCATGTAAGGACGCATTTATTTAGTTTTAGGGTAGTTGAAAAGTGTACATGACCTGGCTGAGGCAGTGGTGTACCTAGAGGTATACCAATGGTGGAGGTAGACTCAATACACAGCTTCAAGAATACACATGAAAAAGCTGAAGAGGTCAGAAATAAATTATGTCGATCAAAATAGTCTAGGAGGAGGGGCCAGGAGCTGAGTGTCAACCGCTGCATCTGTACGTACTTCTTAGTTATGCTAATAACGAGGTCAGAGTGATGCAAGTGTGTGTAAAGTATTTGGTGAGTCAGCCCGAGGCATGTGTGGCACAGCAGCACACCTGTCCCAAACACCTGCACCTCCACACCTCTGTAACCAACATCTGTAACAACCTCTAAGGTCTTACTGCTGTCGTCACATATACAGCCTGTGACATACCTGTGACATACCAGTAACATACCCGTGACATACGTGTGACTGGTTTCATTAGTTCTTCGAGGTTGGCTGCCTGACCTGAGCTCTGACCTCGTGCTTGGTCGCTTGTTCAACCAGTGCCGGACACTGACCACTTGTTCAACCAGTGCCGGACACTGACCACTTGTTCAACCAGTGCCGGACACTGACCACTTGTTCAACCAGTGCCGAACACTGACCACTTGTTCAACCAGTGCCGGACACTGACCACTTGTTCAACCAGTGCCGGACACTGACCACTTGTTCAACCAGTGCCGGACACTGACCACTTGTTCAACCAGTGCCGGACACTGACCACTTGTTCAACCAGTGCCGGACACTGACCACTTGTTCAACCAGTGCCGGACACTGACCACTTGTTCAACCAGTGCCGGACACTGACCACTTGTTCAACCAGTGCCGGACACTGACCACTTGTTCAACCAGTGCCGGACACTGACCACTTGTTCAACCAGTGCCGGACACTGACCACTTGTTCAACCAGTGCCGGACACTGACCACTTATTCAACCAGTGCCGGACACTGACCCCTTGTTCAACCAGTGCCGGACACAGACCACTTGTTCAACCAGTGCCGGACACAGACCACTTGTTCAACCAGTGCCGGACACTGACCACTTGTTCAACCAGTTCAACCAGTGCCGGACACTGACCACTTGTTCAACCAGTGCCGGACACTGACCACTGAGCTGCGAGTGACACTGAGTGCGAGTGACACTGAGTGCGTGTACTAGCCTACAACTGAAGCTCAGTCAACCACCCTACATAGAAATGCTCTAATTCTCTGAATCAAGATCTCTTCAACTACGTTAAATCCTGTTTCAAAACTCTTTATCAGAAGTGTTTATAGATGAACCCCTTTCGCTCTCCTCCGTCCAATTTGTATTCCATTAGCTCAATATATCTATTTTTTTTTTTTTGCAATTTTTACGTTCTTGAGTTTTTATATGACAATAACTATTTACCGAATACAAATATTTGTGTGTGATACAGATATATTGTCATATACTCTCCCTCACCCACCACCACCACTCCTACACTCTCCCCGCCACTCCCCCAACACAACTATAGTCACGGAGACACAGACAGCACTGAGCACAAACTGACAGCATCATATACTGCCCAGGAGAGAGAGAGCAACAAGTCCTCAGTGAGAGTAAATAATGTTCAACAGTGTCTGTGTACAGACACTACAACACACTGTGTACGGATACTACAACACACTGTGTACGGACACTACAACACACTGTGTACGGACACTACAACACACTGTGTACAGACACCACAACACACTGTGTACGGATACTACAACACACTGTGTACGGACACTACAACACACTGTGTACAGACACTACAACACACTGTGTACAGACACTACAACACACTGTGTACAGACACTACAACACACTGTGTACAGACACTACAACACACTGTGTACAGACACTACAACACACTGTGTACAGACACTACAACACACTGTGTACAGACACTACAACACACTGTGTACAGACACTACAACACACTGTGTACAGACACTACAACACACTGTGTACAGACACTACAACACACTGTGTACAGACACTACAACACACTGTGTACAGACACTACAACACACTGTGTACGGATACTACAACACACTGTGTACAGATACTACAACACACTGTGTACAGACACTACAACACACTGTGTACGGATACTACAACACACTGTGTACAGACACTACAACACAGTGTACATACACTACAACACACTGTGTACAGACACTACAACACACTGTGTACAGACACTACAACACACTGTGTACAGACACTATAACACACTGTGTACAGACAGCTCCTTCAGGTCCCTGGTGATGGACCGGGTGCTTCGGCTCCTTCAGTGCCCTGGTGATGGACCAGGTGCTTCAGCTCCTTCAGGTCCCTGGTGAATCACCAGGTGCTTCGGCTCCTTCAGTGCCCTGGTGATGGACCAGGTGCTTCGGCTCCTTCAGTGCCCTGGTGATGGACCAGGTGCTTCGGCTCCTTCAGTGCTCTGGTGATGGACCAGGTGCTTCGGCTCCTTCAGTGCCCTGGTGATGGACCGGGTGCTTCGGCTCCTTCAGTGCCCTGGTGATGGACCGGGTGCTTCGGCTCCTTCAGTGCCCTGGTGATGGACCGGGTGCTTCGGCTCCTTCAGTGCCCTGGTGATGGACCGGGTGCTTCGGCTCCTTCAGTGCCCTGGTGATGGACCGGGTGCTTCGGCTCCTTCAGTGCCCTGGTGATGGACCAGGTGCTTCGGCTCCTTCAGTGCCCTGGTGATGGACCAGGTGCTTCGGCTCCTTCAGTGCCCTGGTGATGGACCGGGTGCTTCAGCTCCTTCAGTTCGCTCTTTGGTAGTGCCCTGATTATCGGAGCTTGTTCCATGGATGGAGTAGAAGTTGGGTTGGAAAGGTGTTTTTGTTTGTGGGATTGGTTTAGGGTTTGAGGGGACCTGCCTAGTGTGGGCCGGTTGGCCTGCTGCAGTGTTACTTCCTTCTGTAATATTATGAGAGAGGGGTTAGATTTGAGCGGGACTTGGAGGGTTGTGAAGGCTTGAGGGTTGTGAAGGTTGCTTGGGTGCCGCTGGGGATGGGATGGGCAAATATTTTTGTTGGTGGGTTGGTTTTGACATGGACTTGCCTAGTGTGGGCCAGTAGGCCTGTTGCAGTGTTCCTCCTTTCTTATGTTCTTACAACACACTGTGTACAGACACTACAACACACTGTGTACAGACACTACAACACACTGTGTACAGACACTACAACACACTGTGTACAGACACTACAACACACTGTGTACAGACACTACAACATACTGTGTACAGACACTACAACACACTGTGTACAGACACTACAACACACTGTGTTGTAGTGTCCTTTAACCCACCAGTTTGTGTTTACTGGTTGGGAAGGCGCCTTGTCAGCCAGTACTGGTGGGGAAGGTGCCTTGTCAGCCAGTACTGGTGGGGAAGGTGCCTTGTCAGCCAGTACTGGTGGGGAAGGTGCCTTGTCAGCCAGTACTGGTGGGAAAGGTGCCTTGTCAGCCAGTACTGGTGGGGAAGGTGCCTTGTCAGCCAGTACTGGTGGGGAAGGTGCCTTGTCAGCCAGTACTGGTGGGGAAGGTGCCTTGTCAGCCAGTACTGGTGGGGAAGGCGCCTTGTCAGTCAGTACTGGTGGGGAAGGTGCCTTGTCAGCCAGTACTGGTGGGGAAGGCGCCTTGTCAGCCAGTACTGGTGGGAAGTTGCCTTGTCAGCCAGTACTGGTGGGGAAGGCGCCTTGTCAGCCAGTACTGGTGGGGAAGGTGCCTTGTCAGCCAGTACTGGTGGGAAGGTGCCTTGTCAGCCAGTACTGGTGGGAAGGTGCCTTGTCAGCCAGTACTGGTGGGGAAGGCGCCTTGTCAGCCAGTACTGTTGGGGAAGGCGCCTTGTCAGCCAGTACTGGTGGGAAAGGCGCCTTGTCAGCCAGTACTGGTGGGGAAGGTGCCTTGTCAGCCAGTACTGGTGGGGAAGGTGCCTTGTCAGCCAGTACTGGTGGGGAAGGTGCCTTGTCAGCCAGTACTGGTGGGGAAGGTGCCTTGTCAGCCAGTACTGGTGGGGAAGGCGCCTTGTCAGCCAGTACTGGTGGGAAGGTGCCTTGTCAGCCAGTACTGGTGGGGAAGGTGCCTTGTCAGCCAGTACTGGTGGGGAAGGCGCCTTGTCAGCCAGTACTGGTGGGGAAGGTGCCTTGTCAGCCAGTACTGGTGGGGAAGGTGCCTTGTCAGCTAGTACCTGTGGGGAAGGCGCCTTGTCAGCCAGTACTGATGGGGAAGGTGCCTTGTCAGCCAGTACTGGTGGGGAAGGCGCCTTGTCACCCAGTACTGGTGGGAAAGGCGCCTTGTCAGCCAGTACTGGTGGGGAAGGTGCCTTGTCAGCCAGTACTGGTGGGGAAGGCGCCTTGTCACCCAGTACTGGTGGGAAAGGCGCCTTGTCAGCCAGTACTGGTGGGGAAGGCGCCTTGTCAGACAGTACTGGTGGGGAAGGTGCCTTGTCAGCCAGTACTGGTGGGAAAGGCGCCTTGTCAGCCAGTACTGGTGGGAAAGGCGCCTTGTCAGCCAGTACTGGTGGGAAAGGCGCCTTGTCAGCCAGTACTGGTGGGAAAGGCGCCTTGTCAGCCAGTACTAATCAATGCTGAGTGAGCATCAAACACTGGTGATTGAGAACCCACAAGAATTTCGTCTGTAACGTCAATCTCTGCTACCATTACCAACATAAAGTGCACTTTGAAGGGACCACAGAGAGTGCTCACACCTAAACCTCTGCCACTACCTAGTCATTAACAAAGTTTATAAAAAACATTATCACTGCTGTTAAATATCCTACGGAGACAAGAGTCTAACACTCAGTCATTCCACACTCAGTAAGAGAGAGGGATATAGCCCCCACTCAGTATGAGAGAGGGATATAGCCCCCCCTCAGTAAGAGAGAGGGATATAGCCCCTACTCAGTAAGAGAGAGGGATATAGCCCCCACTCAGTAAGAGAGAGGGATATAGCCCCCACTCAACAAATCGACAAACACTACAAATCAACAGAACTGATGAGTTAAGATTGTTAAACGTGTGGACTCGCAGCCTGGGTTCAGAACACATGCTTCCTGCTTCCCACAACAGCTACAACATTACATGATTGAGGATGCATTCGAAGAACTATTACATGTATTATACGCGAACTTGGTGAAAGTTTTCAAGCGTGACTATGGAGAAATACATCACAACATATGGTCAAAATGAATTACTTTCTATTACACTCCGGACCCATAGAGTAATAGGCAATAATGTAATATCAGAGGACTCCCTCAGTGAATTATTATTATTATAATCAAAAGGAAGAGCTAAATCTACTAGGGCCACATACAGCGCTGCGCCCCCAGTGAAGAGCTGCTCCTCAGGGCACAGTACGTCCCTAAATTCTCTGCGAAGATGTAAATCAGAAGTGTACTATCCTTCGCAGATAATAGAAACTGTACTAGAGTGTCATCGATCGAGTAAACTCTTCACGATGATGTAACACTAGTCTTCCAGGAAACATGTTCAATATGAACTAATTTCAGTAACTTCTTTATGAGAAAAACGAAAAAATGAAATTCAGACGGGTACAAACGGAATCAATCCCCTCGATACAGCAAGAGAAGAGTTACTCATCTCAATGAGAAGAGTCAAGCATCTCAGGCGACGTCACCTTGAAGGAATACAATAGTGTTATTATCACAACTGGGAAGAAAATAATAGACTGGATAACAAGAATCATCATCATAAGAGATGCCACGCTAATGATTATATTATTTATGACACTTATGTTTTCTAGACTGGAATATTGCTGCACACTAACAGCCCCATTAATAACAGCCCCATTAAGACTGGTGAAACTGCAGACATGGAGAATGTTCTGACAACTTTCACTGCTCGTCTCACTTCAGTCTTACGCTTACTTGTTTATTTTTTAGGAACGCTTAAAGTCACTTAAGGTATACTCTCTCCTTTAGAGCATGCAAAAAAGATACTGACCAATCTAATTACAAACTAGTAAGTAAGTAAGTTTATTCAGGTATACACAAATACATTTACATACATTATCATACATAGCAGCATATGTGTAGAGAACCCAGGATAACCCAGAAAAGTCAGACAGAGTGACTTATTTCCATTGGGGTCCTTTAGAGAAATAACCCCATACGAGTGTAAGGCACGATACATGGTGTAAAATACCCCAGTGAAAAGCAAGGGATCCTCAAGCAAGTAGTCAACTGGTAGAAAGTCCCTACCCAGGAGGCTGCTACCGTTCTATTGTACATGTGAAACAGAAGCCTGTTAAACATTTTGCACTCTGGAAAGACTAATAATGTGTGTCTGAAGAGCGTTTGAGATGTCTGGTCATTATTACATCTATTTTCATTCACAATATATATACTTATCTCAACATTGCTGAGTGCTTCTTAATAGTTTTTTAAAACTTCTACCTTTCATCATTCAGTTCCTCTGGGAAAAGTGGGTTAGAAACCTTTCCCCGCGGTTATGTCTGTTACACAGGGTGACTAATTGTCGAGAAGAAGGGAGCTTGTTACACCTCACATTGCATGTAATTATCAGCAAGGAAAAACACTGAACTCTGCAGTCTAGTTGTTGAGTGTACGAGGATGTGTGGAGCAGCTGTTATGACAGCACTGGTGCTGGATGTTATGACAGCACTGATGCTGGATGTTATGACAGCACTGGTGCTGGATGTTATGACAGCACTGATGCTGGATGTTATGACAGCACTGATGCTGGATGTTATGACAGCACTGATGCTGGATGTTATGACAGCACTGGTGCTGGATGTTATGACAGTAATGATGCTGGATGTTATGACAGCACTGATGCTGGATGTTATGACAGCACTGATGCTGGATGTTATGACAGTAATGATGCTGGATGTTATGACAGCACTGATGCTGGATGTTATGACAGCACTGGTGCTGGATGTTATGACAGCACTGATGCTGGATGTTATGACAGCACTGATGCTGGATGTTATGACAGCACTGATGCTGGATGTTATGACAGCACTGGTGCTGGATGTTATGACAGCACTGATGCTGGATGTTATGACAAGCACTGAGCTGGATGTTATGACAGCACTGATGCTGGATGTTATGACAGCACTGATGCTGGATGTTATGACAGCACTGGTGCTGGATGTTATGACAGCACTGATGCTGGATGTTATGACAGCACTGATGCTGGATGTTATGACAGCACTGATGCTGGATGTTATGACAGCACTGATGCTGGATGTTATGACAGCACTGTGCTGGATGTTATGACACACTGATGCTGGATGTTATGACAGCACTGATGCTGGATGTTATGACAGCACTGATGCTGGATGTTATGACACCACTGATGCTGGATGTTATGACAGCACTGATGCTGGATGTTATGACAGCACTGATGCTGGATGTTATGACAGCACTGATGCTGGATGTTATGACAGCACTGATGCTGGATGTTATGACAGCACTGGTGCTGGATGTTATGACAGCACTGATGCTGGATGTTATGACAGCACTGATGCTGGATGTTATGACAGCACTGGTGCTGGATGTTATGACAGCACTGGTGCTGGATGTTATGACAGCACTGATGCTGGATGTTATGACAGCACTGATGCTGGATGTTATGACAGCACTGATGCTGGATGTTATGACAGCACTGGTGCTGGATGTTATGACAGCACTGATGCTGGATGTTATGACAGCACTGATGCTGGATGTTATGACAGCACTGATGCTGGATGTTATGACAGCACTGATGCTGGATGTTATGACAGCACTGGTGCTGGATGTTATGACAGCACTGATGCTGGATGTTATGACAGCACTGATGCTGGATGTTATGACAGCACTGATGCTGGATGTTATGACAGCACTGATGCTGGATGTTATGACAGCACTGATGCTGGATGTTATGACAGCACTGATGCTGGATGTTATGACAGCACTGGTGCTGTATGTTATGACAGCACTGATGCTGGATGTTATGATAGCACTGATGCTGGATGTTATGACAGCACTGATGCTGTATGTTATGACAGCACTGATGCTGGATGTTATGACAGCACTGATGCTGGATGTTATGATAGCACTGATGCTGGATGTTATGACAGCACTGATGCTGGATGTTATGACAGCACTGATGCTGGATGTTATGACAGCACTGGTGCTGGATTATATGTCAGCGATGGAAATAAATGGTATAAAATACCGACACAATGGAAAAATAAACACATAAGCAGTATAATGTGATCCTTTATTGACAACGTTTCGCCCACGCAGTGGGCTTTATCGAGTCACAAACGGATCTACCTGGATAAAAGAAACATGAGTATTTATAGGATTTAGTCAGGTGGAGAATGCTGCATGTGACAGTCTACAAAGTAGTGTGATAGTTTAAAACCTTGGGTAACTTAAAGGACCTGCAGTGTCCCATTCTTGAGTTCTATGTGGGATAGCGATGAAGAAGTTTCTTGGCAATAGGTTCAGCTATGTTGTAGAAGCCGTTGTTCTAGTTGAAGTTGTTGGATATACAAATAAGTGATGATTCCAGGATTCTTCGGTATTGAGTGTTGTCTCCTCTGGCGATGAGTCTTGCGTTTCTGTACTTGATTAAATGGTTGTGTGAATTTCGGTGTTGAACACAGGCATTTCTTGGGTCGTCAGATCTGCCTGCGTACTGGTGTTCTGAAATACGTGTTTGGAGGTCTCTGGATGTTTCGCCGACGTATAATTTGCTGCAGTCATTACAAGGGATTGTATATACCCCTGCTGTGGATTGAAACTTGTCCTGTCTGTTACTGGTAATGTCCTTGATGGTTGTGGATGTGGAGGTAGATACTCGGAATGAGGTATTGGAAAAAATGTTGGAAACGTGTTTGGTAATGGTGTTGGTGGGGAGGACTATGTATCGTTTCTCGGCAGTGTCTTCTCTGGGTGTGTTGAAGATGTTTAATGCCCGTCGTCTGCAGTCTCTAATAAAGTGACGAGGATAGTGAAGTTTAGAAAAAACTTGCTCAATAAGGGAGCATTCTTCCTCAATAAACTCACTGCTGCAGATTCTGAGTGCGCGCAGAAAAAAACCTATAATTACACCACGTTTAGTTTTGGTGTCGTGGTGAGAGTAGAAGTGGAGAAGATCGTGTTGGTTGGTAGGTTTTCGATAGACTTTAAAACGAAGTTCATGGTCAGCTTTGCAGAGAAGAACATCAAGGAAAGGAAGAGTGTTGTCGACTTCTTCTTCTAGTGTGAACTGGATTGATGGCTCGACCTGGTTGAGCTTGTGTTGGAGAGCTTGAACGTTGAAGCGTCTGGGAGTTATGATGAGAATGTCGTCAACATAACGGAGCCAGGTGACAGAAGAGGGAATAATAGTGGAAAATCGCTCGGCTTCCAAATGTTCCATATATAGGTTCGCAAGGACGGCACTAAGTGGCGATCCCATGGGTAGTTCGAAAGTTTGCTGAAAGAGTTGATTTTCGAAAGAGAAACATGTAAGGCCCACACATAGTTCAACAAGGTCGATGAAATCGCTGGCTGGAAGAGGAAGATCAAGTGAGTCGTCAATTTTTCTGCGCAAGAGATCAATAGCTTGTGTAGTAGGTACTTTGGTGAATAGGGATGTTACATCAAGGCTGGAGAGTTTCTTGTTCCTGATGTTGATGTTGCGAATGCGATTGAGAAGGTCACCAGAGTGTTTGAGATGTGCTGGACTGATGGTGCCCAAAAGTTTGGAGAGGTGTTTAGCGAGAATTCCTGAGAGTTTGTGGGGAGCATTGCCAATTCCCGAGGATATGGGCCTCAATGGGATACCTGGTTTGTGCGTCTTTGGCAGACCGTACATTCTGGCAGGTCTGGGGTTGCTGGGAATGGTGTGTAGAAGTTTCTTCCCTTGTTCCGAGTCCCTCAGAATGCGGCGAGTCTTGTGAAGAAATGTTTTGGTGAGGTTCCACTTGGTTTGTTGTGAGAGGTTTGTAGGTATCTGGGTCATTAAGTAGATTAAGCATTTTGTTCCTGTAATCGTCAGTGTTAAAGATTACGACACCACCTCCTTTATCCTTGTAATGACTGCAACAAATTATACGTCGGCGAAACATCCAGAGACCTTAAAATACGTATTTCAGAACACCAGTACGCAGGCAGATCTGACGACCCAAGAAATGCCTGTGTTCAACACCGAAATTCACACAACCATTTAATCAACTACAGAAACGCAAGACTCATCGCCAGAGAAGACAACACTCAATACCGAAGAATCATGGAATCATCACTTATTTGTATATCCAACAACTTCAACCAGAACAACGGCTTCTACAACATAGCTGAACCTATTGCCAAGAAACTTCTTCATGTTAAGTAAAAGGACACAAATGCAACTAATGTGACATTTTATTGTGGCAACGTTTCGCTCTCCAGAGCTTCTAGCCGTTACAGCGTTACATGGACACAGTGGGCTATTATATACTCTCAGTGAGGTGAAATACTAGTGGTGGTCGAGTAGTAGATAAGTAGTAGTAGTAGTAGTAGTAATACAATAAGGTAGAACAATCAATATGCACATGAGTAAAAGGTGATAAAACAAATACTAATAAATACTTGGGTAGTATACTACCCAAGTATTTGTTTTATCACCTTTACTCATGTGCATATTGATTGTTCTACCTATTGTATTACTACTACTACTACTACTACTACTACTTATCACTACTACCTCGACCACCACTAGTATTTCACCTCACTTTGAGAGTATATAATAGCCCACTGTGTCCATGTGTTGTTTGTAACGGCTTGAGAAAGCTCCTGGAGAGCGAAACGTTGCCACAATAAAATGTCACATTAGTTGCATTTGTGTCCTTTTACTTAACATATTGTCGGTAATTCTACCAATATTATTACAAACTTCTTCATCGCTATCCCACATAGAACTCAAGAATGGAACACTGCAGGTCCTTTAAGTTGCCCGAGGTTTCAAACTATCACACTACTTTGAAGACTGTCACATGCAGCTTTCCCCACCTGACCCAGCATTCTCCACCTGACTAAATCCTATAAATACCCTTGTTTCTTTTATCCAGGTAGATCTGTTTGTGACTCGATAAAGCCCACTGCGTGGGCGAAACGTTGTCAATAAAGGATCACATTATACTGCTTATGTGTTTAACTTTCCATTTTATGTCAGCAATGATGCTGGATGTTATGACAGAACTGATGCTGGATGTTATGACAGCACTGATGCTGGATGTTATGACATCACTAATGCTGGATGTTATGACAGCACTGATGCTGGATGTTATGATATCACTGATGCTGGATGTTATGACAGCATTAAGGCTGGATGTTATGACAGCACTGATGCTGGATGTTATGACATCACTGATGCTGGATGTTATGACAGCACTGATGCTGGATGTTATGACAGCACTGATGCTGGATGTTATGACAGCATTAAGGCTGGATGTTATGACAGCACTGATGCTGGATGTTATAACATCACTGATGCTGGATGTTATGACAGCACTGATGCTGGATGTTATGACAGCACTGATGCTGGATGTTATGACAGCACTGATGCTGGATGTTATGACAGAACTGATGCTGGATGTTATGACAGCACTGATGCTGGATGTTATGACATCACTAATGCTGGATGTTATGACAGCACTGATGCTGGATGTTATGATATCACTGATGCTGGATGTTATGACAGCATTAAGGCTGGATGTTATGACAGCACTGATGCTGGATGTTATGACATCACTGATGCTGGATGTTATGACAGCACTGATGCTGGATGTTATGACAGCACTGATGCTGGATGTTATGACAGCATTAAGGCTGGATGTTATGACAGCACTGATGCTGGATGTTATAACATCACTGATGCTGGATGTTGACAGCACTGATGCTGGATGTTATGACAGCACTGATGCTGATGTTGACACACGATGCTGATGTTGACAGCACTGATGCTGGATGTTATGACAGCACTGTGCTGGATGTTATGACAGCACTGGATGCTAGACAGACATGATTATGACAAGCACTGATGCTGGATGTGACACCTGATGCTGGATGTTATGACAGCACTGATGCTGGATGTTATGACAGCACTGATGCTGGATGTTGACAGCACTGATGCTGGATGTTATGACAGCACTGGTGCTGGATGTTATGACAGCACTGATGCTGGATGTTATGACAGCACTGATGCTGGATGTTATGACATCACTGATGCTGGATGTTGACAACACTGATGCTGAATTTTATGACAGCACTGATGCTGGATGTTATGACAACACTGATGCTGGATGTTATGACAGCACTGATGCTGAATGTTATGACAACACTGATGCTGGATGTTATGACAACACTGATGCTGGATGTTATGACAGCACTGATGCTGGATGTTATGACAGCACTGATGCTGGATGTATGACAACACTGATGCTGTATGTTATGACAGCACTGATGCTGGATGTGACAGCACTGATGCTGGATGTCTATGACAGCACTGATGCTGGATGTTGACGCACTGATGCTGGATGTTGACAGCACTGATGCTGGATGTTGACAGCACTGGATGCTGGATGTATGACAGCACTGATGCTGGATGTTGACAGCACTGATGCTGGATGTATGACAGCACTGTGCTGGATGTATGACAGCACTGGTGCTGGATGTATGACAGCACTGGATGCTGGATGTTGACAGCACTGATGCTGGATGTTGACAGCACTGATGCTGGATGTTATGACAGCACTGGTGCTGGATGTTATGACAGCACTGATGCTGATGTATGACAGCACTGATGCTGGATGTTATGACACACTGATGCTGGATGTGACAAGCACTAATGCTGATGTTATGACAGCACTGATGCTGGATGTTATGACACACTGATGCTGGATGTTGACAACACTGATGCTGAATTTATGACACACTGATGCTGGATGTTATGACAACACTGATGCTGGATGTTATGACAGCACTGATGCTGGATGTTATGACACACTGATGCTGGATGTTTGACAACACTGATGCTGAGTTATGACAGCACTGATGCTGGATGTTATGACAGCACTGATGCTGGATGTTAGACACACTGATGCTGATGTTATGACAGCACTGATGCTGGATGTTAGACAGCACTGATGCTGGATGTTATGACAGCACTGATGCTGGATGTTATGACAGCACTGACGCTGATGTTTGAGTGCAGACAGATGTGAGGGGTGTTAGACAGAACTGATGCATGGACTGACAGAACTCTGAGTTGACTACAGATGACTGTTCAGGTGAGACTAAAGTAAGAGGTGATGTTGACGTACTAGAGGAACTGAGTGCAGTGTGACTGACAGGAACTGCGTGCAGTGTGACTGACAGAGGAACTGCGTGCAGTGACTGACAGAGGAACTGAGTGTAGTGGACTGACAGAGGAACTGCGTGCAGTGTGACTGACAGAGGAACTGGTGAGTGGACTGACAGAGGAACTGAGTGAGTGGACTGACAGAGGAACTGCGTGCAGTGTGACTGACAGAGGAACTGCGTGCAGTGTGACTGACAGAGGAACTGAGTGTAGTGGGACTGACAGAGGAACTGAGTGCAGTGTGACTGACAGAGGAACTGAGTGCAGTGTGACTGACAGAGGAACTGAGTGTAGTGTGACTGACAGAGGAACTGAGTGTAGTGTGACTGACAGAGGAACTGAGTGCAGTGTGACTGAAGAGGAACTGAAGTGAGTGTGACTGACTAGAAGTATAAGTGATGAGTGTGACTGACAGAGAACTGGAGTGCATGTGACTGACAGAGGAACTGAGTGCAGTGTGTCTGTGACTGAGTGAGAGTGTGACAGTGACTGAGAGTGAGAGTGTGACTGACTGAGAGTGAGTGTGATAGTGACTGAGTGTGTGACAGTGACTGAGAGTGAGAGTGTGAATGTGACTTAGAGTGAGTGTAACAGTGACTGAGAGTGTGACAGTGACTGAGAGTGAGAGTGTGACAGTGACTGAGTGTGAGAGTGTGACAGTGACTGAGAGTGTGACAGTGACTGAGAGTGTGACAGTGACTGAGAGTGAGAGTGTGACAGTGACTGAGAGTGAGAGTGTGACAGTGACTGAGAGTGAGTGTGACAGTGACTGAGAGTGAGTGTGACAGTGACTGATAGTGAGAGTGCGACAGTGACTGAGAGTGAGATGTGACAGTGACTGAGAGTGTGACAGTGACTGAGAGTGTGACAGTGACTGAGAGTGTGACAGTGACTAGAGAGTGTGACAGTGACTGAGAATGAGAGTGTGACAGTGACTGAGAGTGAGTGTGCAGTGACTGAAGTGAGAGTGGACAGTGACTGATAGTAGAAGAAATGCGAACAGTGACTGAGAGTGAGAAGTGTGACAGTGACTGAGAATGAGAGTGTGACAGTGGAGAGTGTGACAGTGATTGAGAGTGAGTGTGACAGTGACTGAGAGTGAGAGTGTGACAGTGACTGAGAGTGAGAGTGTGACAGTGACTGAGAGTGAGTGTGACAGTGACTGATAGTGAGAGTGTGACAATGACTGAGAGTGAGAGTGTGACAGTGACTGAGAATGAGTGTGACAGAGTGAGAGTGTGACAGTGATTGAGAGTGAGTGTGACAGTGACTGAGAGTGAGAGTGTGACAGTGACTGAGAATGAGAGTGTGACAGTGACTGAGAGTGAGAGTATGACAGTGACTGAGAGTGTGACAGTGACTGAGAGTGTGACTGTGACTGAGAGTGTGACAGTGACTGAGAGTGTGACAGTGACTGAGAGTGTGACAGTGACTGAGAGTGTGACTGTGACTGAGAGTGTGACAGTGACTGAGAGTGTGACAGTGACTGAGAGTGTGACAGTGACTGAAAGTGTGACAGTGACTGAGAGTGTGACAGTGACTGAGAGTGTGACAGTGACTGAGAGTGTGACAGTGACTGAGAGTGTGACAGTGACTGAGAGTGTGACAGTGAATGAGAGTGAGAGAAACAGTGCTTCTGTATACCTCAACCTAGAATTATTATTGTTATTATATTTTATTTTTATTATTGTTGTTGTTATTATTACTGTTATTGTTGTTGTTAGGAAAGGTAAAGTAGGCAGGTCCATCAGTGCCCAGCAGTGCCCAGCTGTGTCCAGCAGTGTCCATCAGTGCCCAGCAGTGTCCATCAGTGCCCAGCAGTGCCCAGCAGTGTCCATCAGTGCCCAGCAATGCCCAGGGAATGACAGATAATCTAGTTTGATCCCTAAAAAAGTTTAAAGTAACTCCAATTTCTTGGATCAAGAGCACTTCACCAACCTCGAGGCACCTCCCTTGAGGGTGCCAGGAAGTGATGACGTGTGATCAAAATAATGAAACCTGTGACTGGTTTCAAGAATGTTCTACCATCGCAGCCCGGTCTGCGACTGGACTTTTCTGCTAACTACCTGGCCAACCAGGCTGTTGCTGCTGGCGGCCCGCTGCAAGTGAGTAGGCCAGTGCCACTTTGCTTTCTCTGGCAGTCTAGCAGCTCAGACTAGCACTACTGAAGTCTAGCAGCTCAGACTAACACCACTGAAGTCTAGCAGCTCAGACTAACACCACTGAAGTCTAGCAGCTCAGACTGACACTACTCAAGTCTAGCAGCTCAGGCTGACACCACTGAAGTCTAGCAGCTCAGGCTGACACTGCAGAAGTCTAGGAGCCTAGGCTGACACTACTGAAGTCTAGCAACTCAGGCTGACACTACTGAGGTCTAGCAGCTCAGGCTGACACTGCAGAAGTCTAGCAGCTCAGGCTGACACTGCAGAAGTCTAGCAGCCTAGGCTGACACTACTGAACTCCAGCAGCCCAGGCTAACACCACTGAAGTCTAGCAGCTCAGACTGACACTAGTGAAGTCTAGCTGCTCAGACTGACACTACTGAAGTCTAGCAGATCAGACTGACACTACTGAAGTCTAGCAGCTCAGGCTAACACCAATGAAGTCTAGCAGCTCAGGCTGACACTACTGAAGTCTAGCAGCCCAGGCTGAGCTGACACTACTGAAGTCTAGCAGCTCAGACTGACACTACTGAAGTCTAGCAGCTCAGACTGACACTACTGAAGTCTAGCAGCTCAGACTGACACTACTGAAGTCTAGCAGATCAGACTGACACTACTGAAGTCTAGCAGCTCAGGCTAACACCAATGAAGTCTAGCAGCTCAGGCTGACACTACTGAAGTCTAGCAGCCCAGGCTGAGCTGACACTACTGAAGTCTAGCAGCTCAGACTGACACTACTGAAGTCTAGCAGCTCAGACTGACACTACTGAAGTCTAGCAGCTCAGACTGACACTACTGAAGTCTAGCAGATCAGACTGACACTACTGAAGTCTAGCAGCTCAGGCTAACACCAATGAAGTCTAGCAGCTCAGGCTGACACTACTGAAGTCTAGCAGCCCAGGCTGAGCTGACACTACTGAAGTCTAGCAGCTCAGACTGACACTACTGAAGTCTAGCAGCTCAGACTGACACTACTGAAGTCTAGCAGCTCAGACTGACACTACTGAAGTCTAGCAGCTCAGGCTAACACCAATGAAGTCTAGCAGCTCAGGCTGACACTACTGAAGTCTAGCAGCCCAGGCTGAGCTGACACTACTGAAGTCTAGCAGCTCAGACTGACACTACTGAAGTCTAGC
Organism: Cherax destructor; assembly: GCA_009830355.1. Taxonomy (NCBI): domain Eukaryota; kingdom Metazoa; phylum Arthropoda; class Malacostraca; order Decapoda; family Parastacidae; genus Cherax; species Cherax destructor. The sequence continues at coordinate 152,253 of WNWK01001198.1, read as the reverse complement.
AGCTCAGACTGACACTACTGAAGTCTAGCAGCTCAGACTGACACTACTGAAGTCTAGCAGCTCAGACTGACACTACTGAAGTCTAGCAGATCAGACTGACACTACTGAAGTCTAGCAGCTCAGGCTAACACCAATGAAGTCTAGCAGCTCAGACTGACACTACTGAAGTCTAGCAGATCAGACTGACACTACTGAAGTCTAGCAGCTCAGGCTAACACCAATGAAGTCTAGCAGCTCAGGCTGACACTACTGAAGTCTAGCAGCCCAGGCTGAGCTGACACTACTGAAGTCTAGCAGCCCAGGCTGAGCTGACACTACTGAAGTCTAGCAGCTCAGACTGACACTACTGAAGTCTAGCAGCTCAGACTGACACTACTGAAGTCTAGCAGCTCAGACTGACACTACTGAAGTCTAGCAGCCCAGGCTGACCTGACACTACTGAAGTCTAGCAGCTCAGACTGACACTACTGAAGTCTAGCAGCTCAGACTGACATATTTCCACACTGTATATGTAACCATCCTGTGTGACAGAACAAGAGGAAACATAAAATAAAGACACATGTGCAACATCTGGGTATCTTTATAGTAAACGTTTCGCCATCCAGTGGCTTTATCAATACAAAATTCTAGGACATTATATGAAGAGTAGAACTATATACAAAAGATGAGGTAATTAGTCCCTCGGTCTTGGAGTTGGTTAGGAGTTAGGTTAGGAGGCTTGAACTTAAATAGGCGACAGCTGAAAGGGACGGGTAGCAGACGAGGGCATAGTCACTGAAAGGCGGAGTTCCCAGTGGAAGTAGGTCATACCCAAAGAGATGGGTTAGTTGTGGTCGTAGTCGTAGTCGTAGTCGTGAAGAAGGTTATATACAGGTCCTCAGAATCAAGATTCCATGATGTTGCTGTGTCTGACAAGTTGTACAAGAATGGTATACAATACCCACAAGGCCGAGGCACTGATCACCTCATCTTTTGTATATAGTTCTACTCTCTTCATATTATGTCCTAGAATTTTGTATTGATAAAGCCACTGGAGGGCGAAACGTCTACTATAAAGATACCCAGATGTTGCACATGTGTCTTAATTTCATATTGTCGGTATTGTATACCATTCTTGTACAAAAGGAAACAGCTGTGTGTGACAGAACAAGATTAAATATAGCTGTGTGACAGAGCAAGAGAGGGAAACAGATAGCTGTGTGTGACAGAACAAGAGGGAACATAGCTCTGTGTGACAGAACAAGAGAGGGAACATAGCTAGCTTTTGTTTCCACTGTGTAACTATCATACTGGAGCAGCACACTGCTGATGTACTCAGTTTTGTTTCATCCTTCCCATCCCCCTAAAAAATCCTTCCCCTCGCTCTCCCACACCTTTCTCCCCTCCACTCCCCCTCTTATCATTTCCTCCCTGCTCTCTCTTCTCCCCTATCCCTCCTTCCCAGCCTCTCTTTTTTCCCTCCCACTTCGTTCTGTCATCCCTCGATCCCCATAAGTCTCCTCTTCCATCATTTCCCTTCTTCTTCTGTGTTCCCGCTCCTCCCAAATTATCCCCCCCCCTCTAACCTCTCACTACCCACCATTAACTAACCTTCCCTGACTAACAGATGTACCTAGAGGAGTACCTAACCTACCTGTGACCTATTACAAGAGTTCTACTCTCACCTGCTGCCAGATTTGATCCAGTAGGCTGTAGCTGCCATGCCAACTTGGCGGATACGGCACTTAATTGATGGTTACTGGAAGATGATTCTGGGGATCTCCGCCCCCCGCGGCAAAGTCCCAGACTGTTGGGGCTTACTGCAGGAGGCAGTTTGATGCAAACACCACAGTTAATTTGATGGAAAATCTTACTTGTAGGTTTGTCTTAGAACAAGAATGTTGTCACATCCGTGTTCCTGCTTTTCACTAAGTTTATGCATCACTGTCATATCCGTCACTCTAGTCAGTTACTGTGGTCGTGTGTACAGTGAGGATCTGCGCCCTCAAGTATCTTCCATGTGTATACCAACACGTATGTCTCTCTCTTCTCCGTTCCAGGGAGTGTATTTGCTTTGAGACCTTCCCAGTGGTTGACCTCCTTACAAATTTTCCAGCTCTGCTGTGTCTCCAGCCTTGTAAGGTGTTGTGAGCACAAATATTCTAGATATTAAACTTAAGAACATATGAACCTTGAAGAGTACTATAATCCAGCCTGAGTATAATGATCCAGTACCATAATCCAGCCTTGAAGAGTATCATAATCCAGCCTGTCATTATCCTGGCCTTGGTTACATTTGTTTTATTGTATTCTCTACACAATACGCTCTATCTGAACAATAGGCTGTTTGTATCCTGTAATAGTTTTGAGTTCTTTGTTATTTCCGTACCATATTAGCTGGAATTTGTCATCAGTGAATGTTATGTTGCTTTTGTTTGCCCCCTGATGTGTGATATCTGATCTCTGTTTACCGCTGACGACATTCTCAGGATTATTTTAGTATCATCTGCAAAAGATGATACGAAGCTGTTGTTATTGTTTTCATGTAGGTCTGTTATGAGAATAAGAAACAGCACGGGCGCCAGGATCATACCTTTGGGGTACCAAACTTTTTGCTTTGTTCACACTGTATTTTGTTTTGCCATCACTCATTGTGATCTGCTCATGAGAGATGAGAATACACTATGCTTCCCTATGCTTCCTGAATCGATCTAATGTTATCATAGGTAGTTGACATTATGTCAACTATGTAAAATCCATATACACAACATCTGCGTTCGGATTTTCTTGCAGTGTCTGTGTGGTTTAGTCGCAGTGGTCTAGTAGATGAGAGAGGAAGGATATTGTTATTCTAAAGACACGTTAACCTGAGTTATATCTTTCTATATAACCGGTAATCTGTTCTTCTCAGCCTCTCAAAGACTAGCATGATGTGTGATGTTAATGAAATGTTCTGCTGCCTCCTTCGTCAGGTGGAGCCACCTGCACACAGCCACCTGCACACAGCCACCTGCACACAGCCACCTGCACACAGCCACCTGCACACAGCCACCTGCACACAGCGACCTGCACAGCCATCTGCACACAGCGACCTGCACACAGCCATCTGCACACAGCGACCTGCACACAGCAACCTGCACACAGCACCCTGCACACAGCGACCTGCACACAGCCACCTGCACAAAGCCACCTGCACACAGCCACCTGCACACAGCCACCTGCACACAGCTGCCTGCACACAGCGACCTGCACACAGCGACCCTCACACAGCGACCTGCACAGTGTGTCGTCCCTGTGGCCTCGCAGATTGAAGACAATACTTGTGGTGTCTCGTAGTTCTTAATAAATATGACGTTCTAGCTTGCATGGGCATACTGTTAGGTTCTTCTTCAATGTCTGTAGAATCTGCATTAATATTCGTTATCTAATATGTACGGTGTCATGTTAATTAACACGCAGTGTGGGTCTTCTACTCTCATCACTGCGCTACTCTGAGAAAACTTACCCTCACTCCTTCAGTTGTTGCAGCCTTGCAACATTGCATAGCTCCTGATGACGAACTGAGAAGTGTGAAAGTACTTGAGCTAAAAAAAAACTCCCCCACGTGGCTTGTCTTGCATATATACTGAATATCATTTTGTTCCTGTTGTATTTCATTTGTTTTCGTTTAGTTACAACTTTATCACACTCCTCCCTGTAAGACATATTTCCTCAGTGTTGTCATACATTACGTACTTCACTAACTCAGTGTTGACATACATTACGTACTTCTCTAACTCAGTGTTGTCATACATTACGTACTTCACTAACTCAGTGTTGTCATACATTACGTACTTCACTAACTCAGTGTTGTCATACATTACGTACTTCACTAACTCAGTGTTGTCATACATTACGTACTTCACTAACTCAGTGTTGTCATACATTACGTACTTCACTAACTCAGTGTTGTCATACATTACGTACTTCACTAACTCAGTGTTGTCATACATTACGTACTTCACTAACTCAGTGTTGTCATACATTACGTACTTCACTAACTCAGTGTTGTCATACATTACGTACTTCACTAACTCAGTGTTGTCATACATTACGTACTTCACTAACTCAGTGTTGTCATACATTACGTACTTCACTAACTCAGTGTTGTCATACATTACGTACTTCACTAACTCAGTGTTGTCATACATTACGTACTTCACTAACTCAGTGTTGTCATACATTACGTACTTCACTAACTCATCGTCTGCTTCTTCACAATTCTTTATGCTTCGTGTTTTTCACTTTATCTGAAAGACCTATTTGGAAAGATCCTGTGTTTGCTTGTTTATGTAAGTTTGAGATGGTGCCACAACACTTCTTATTTCTTCTCCAGGATACATGTAGTACACTCAGGATACATGTAGTACACTCAGGATACATGTAGTACACCCAGGATACATGTAGTACACTCAGGATACATGTAGTACACTCAGGATACATGTAGTACACTCAGGATACATGTAGTTCACTCAGGATACATGTAGTTCACTCAGGATACATGTAGTTCACTCAAGATACATGTAGTTCACTCAAGATACATGTAGTTCACTCAGGATACATGTAGTTCACTCAGGATACATGTAGTTTACTCAGGATACATGCAGTGTACTCATGATACATATAGCTTACTCAGGATACATATAGCTTACTCAGGATACATGTAGTTCACTCAGGATACATATAGCTTACTCAGGATACATGTAGTTCACTCAAGATACATGTAGTTTACTCAGGTTTCTTCTCCGCTCGATAGTGACAGCACCAGCTGGGATGTTCAGTGACTTGAGTGTTTGTTAAATTAGGTTATGTTATGTTATGTTATGTTATGTTATGTTATGTTATGTTATGTTAGGTTAGGTTAGGTTAGGTTAGGATAGGTTAGGTTATGTTAGGTTATGTTAGGTTATGTTAGGTTATGTTAGGTTATGTTAGGTTAGGTTAGGTTAGGTTAGGTTAGGTTAGGTTAGGTTAGGTTATGTTAGGTTAGGTTAGGTTAGGTTAGGTTAGGTTAGGTTAGGTTAGGTTATGTTAGGTTATGTTAGGTTATGTTAGGTTATGTTAGGTTAGGTTAGGTTAGGTTAGGTTAGGTTAGGTTATGTTAGGTTAGGTTAGGTTAGGTTAGGTTTGGTTAGGTTAGGTTAGGTTAGGTTAGGTTATGTTATGTTATGTTATGTTATGTTATGTTAGGTTAGGTTAGGTTATGTTATGTTATGTTATGTTATGTTATGTTAGGTTATGTTATGTTATGTTTAGGTTAGGTTAGGTTATGTTATGTTATGTTATGTTAGGTTATGTTATGTTATGTTATGTTAGGTTTAGGTTAGGTTATGTTATGTTATGTTATGTTATGTTAGGTTATGTTATGTTATGTTATGTTAGGTTATGTTATGTTATGTTATGTTAGGTTATGTTAAGTTAGGTTTATCATGAAAAAGGACAAGTACTTCCTTACGCGAGTCTTAGTAATATGATGACCCACAGCTGGAGCTTTTGGTCATCCGACCGAGAACTTCCGCTGGCTTACCCCTTTAAAAATTATGGTAATGTTTATAACCAGTTAATTCAATTATGTTTGTTGTCTCTTCAGTTACGTGTGGAAATTAACGTAGACAGGACGGTTGTCCAGGCAATGTTAGAGTAATTCCTCTTAACCTGTCATGTTATATTCCCCATACTGTATCTTCATGCCCAGCACTGTGGGCATCGTGCCCCTACAAGGCAGTATTCATGTCCATCACTGTGGGCATCGTGCCTCTACAAGAAAGTCTTCATGCCCAGCACTGTGGGCATTATGCCTCTACAAGCAAGTCTTCATGCCCATCACTGTGGGCATCGTGCCTCCACAAGCAAGTCTTCATGCCCATCACTGTGGGTCTCGTGCCTCTACAAGCAAGTCTTCATGTCCATCACTGTGGGCATCGTGCCTCTACAAGCAAGTCTTCATGCCCAGCACTGTGGGCATCATGCCTCTACAAGCAAGTCTTCATGCCCATCACTGTGGGCATCGTGCCTCTACAAGCAAGTCTTCATGTCCATCACTGTGGGCATCGTGCCTCTACAAGCAAGTCTTCATGCCCAGCACTGTGGGCATTATGCCTCTACAAGCAAGTCTTCATGCCCATCACTGTGGCATCGTGCCTCTACAAGCAAGTCTTCATGCCCAGCACTGTGGGCATTATGCCTCTACAAGCAAGTCTTCATGCCCATCACTGTGGCATCGTGCCTCTACAAGCAAGTCTTCATGCCCAGCACTGTGGGCATCACACCTCTACAAGCAAGTCTTCATGCCCATCACTGTGGACATGATGCCCCTACGAGCAAGTGTCACTGTCTCTCCCCACTCACTCGCCTAATCTCTTAAGTCACAAGTAATAAAAAGTACATCACGTTAAGTACTTATATGGGACTCAATATGTGAGGTGATGCTTGAGTACACAACCTGTACAGAGTACACACATGGGAGGTGTGACAGTACACAACCTGGGAGGTGACATAGTACACAACCTGGGAGGTGTTAGAGTACACAACCTGGGAGGTGTTACAGTACACAACCTGGGAGGTGTTAGAGTACACAACCTGGGAGGTGTTACAGTACACAACATGGGAGGTGTTACAGTACACAACCTGGGAGGTGTTACAGTACACAACCTGGGAGGTGACATAGTACACAACCTGGGAGGTGTTAGAGTACACAACCTGGGAGGTGTTACAGTACACAACCTGGGAGGTGTGACAGTACACAACCTGAGAGATGTGACAGTACACAACATGGGAGATGTGACAGTACACAACCTGGGAGGTGTTACAGTACACAACCTGGGAGGTGTTACAGTACACAACCTGGGAGATGTGACACAGTACACAACCTGAGAAGTGTGACACAGTACACAACCTGAGAAGTGTGACACAGTACACAACCTGAGAAGTGTGACACAGTACACAACCTGGGAGATGTGACACAGTACACAACCTGAGAAATGTGACACAGTACACAACCTGAGAAGTGTGACACAGTACACAACCTGAGAGGTGTGACACAGTACACAACCTGAGAAGTGTGACACAGTACACAACCTGAGAAGTGTGACACAGTACACAACCTGAGAGGTGTGACACAGTACACAACCTGAGAGGTGTGACACAGTACACAACCTGAGAAGTGTGACACAGTACACAACCTGGGAGATGTGACACAGTACACAACCTGAGAAGTGTGACACAGTACACAACCTGAGAAGTGTGACACAGTACACAACCTGAGAGGTGTGACACAGTACACAACCTGAGAAGTGTGACACAGTACACAACCTGAGAGATGTGACACAGTACACAACCTGAGAAGTGTGACACAGTACACAACCTGAGAGGTGTGACACAGTACACAACCTGAGAAGTGTAACACAGTACACAACCTGAGAAGTGTGACACAGTACACAACCTGAGAAGTGTGACACAGTACACAACCTGAGAAGTGTGACACAGTACACAACCTGAGAAGTGTGACACAGTACACAACCTGAGAAGTGTGACACAGTACACAACCTGAGAGGTGTGACACAGTACACAACCTGAGAGGTGTGACACAGTACACAACCTGAGAGGTGTGACACAGTACTCAACCTGGGAGATGTGACACAGTACACAACCTGAGAGGTGTGACACAGTACACAACCTGGAAGGTGTGACCCAGTACTCAACCTGGGAGATGTGACACAGTACACAACCTGGGAGATGTGACACAGTACACAACCTGGGAGATGTGACACAGTACACAACCTGGGAGATGTGACACAGTACACAACCTGAGAAGTGTGACACAGTACACAACCTGGAAGATGTGACACAGTACACAACCTGGGAGATGTGACACAGTACCCAACCTGGAAGGTGTGACCCAGTACTCAACCTGGGAGATTTGACACAGTACACAACCTGAGAAGTGTGACACAGTACCCAACCTGGAAGGTGTGACCCAGTACTGAACCTGGGAGATGTGACACAGTACACAACCTGAGAGGTGTGACACAGTACACAACCTGGGAGATGTGACACAGTACACAACCTGAGAGGTGTGACACAGTACACAACCTGAGAGGTGTGACACAGTACACAACCTGAGAGGTGTGACACAGTACTCAACCTGAGAGGTGTGACACAGTACACAACCTGGGAGATGTGACACAGTACACAACCTGAGAGGTGTGACACAGTACACAACCTGAGAGGTGTGACACAGTACACAACCTGAGAGGTGTGACACAGTACACAACCTGAGAGGTGTGACACAGTACACAACCTGAGAGGTGTGACACAGTACACAACCTGGGAGATGTGACACAGTACACAACCTGGGAGATGTGACACAGTACACAACCTAAGAGGTGTGACACAGTACTCAACCTGGGAGATGTGACACAGTACACAACCTGAGAGGTGTGACACAGTACACAACCTGGGAGATGTGACACAGTACACAACCTGGGAGATGTGACACAGTACACAACCTGAGAGGTGTGACACAGTACACAACCTGGGAGATGTGACACAGTACACAACCTGGGAGATGTGACCGTGACATCTAATACAATATACAACACATGCTCAGTAAATTGATCATCATTTACATCAACATTAAGGTTCATAAAACAAATAAATTTCAACTTCCTTCAGAATCACTCTAAGTTTGTTCTAGTATGTGACGGGAGGTCCTCACACCTGCGTGGTATGTGACGAGAGGTCCTCACACCTGCGTGGTATGGAACGGGAGGTCCTCACACCTGCGTGGTATGGAACGGGAGGACCTCACACCTGCGTGGTATGGGACGGAAGGACCTCACACCTGCGTGGTATGGGACGGGAGGTCCTCACACCTGCGTGGTATGTGACGAGAGGTCCTCACACCTGCGGGGTATGGAACGGGAGGACCTCACACCTGCGTGGTATGGGACGGGAGGACCTCACACCTGCGTGGTATGGGACGGGAGGACCTCACACCTGCGTGGTATGGGACGGGAGGTCCTCACACCTGCGGGGTATGAGACGGGATGACCTCACACCTGCGTGGTATGGGACGGAGGTCCTCACACCTGCGGGATATGGGACGGGAGGACCTCACACCTGCGTGGTATGGGACGGGAGGATCTCACACCTGCGTGGTATGGGACGGGAGGACCTCACACCTGCGTGGTATGGGACGGGAGGACCTCACACCTGCGTGGTATGGGACGGGAGGTCCTCACACCTGCGGGGTATGGGACGGGAGGACCTCACACCTGCGTGGTATGGGACGGGAGGTCCTCACACCTGCGTGGTATGGGACGGGAGGTCCTCACACCTGCGGGGTATGGGACGGGAGGAACTCACACCTGCGTGGTATGGGACGGGAGGTCCTCACACCTGCGGGGTATGGGACGGGAGGACCTCACACCTGCGTGGTATTGGACGGAGGTCCTCACACCTGCGGGTATGGGACGGAGGTCCTCACACCTGCGGGGTATGGGACGGGAGGACCTCACACCTGCGTGGTATGGGACGGGAGGACCTCACACCTGCGTGGTATGGGACGGGAGGACCTCACACCTGCGTGGTATGGGACGGGAGGTCCTCACACCTGTGTGGTATGGGACGGGAGGACCTCACACCTGTGTGGTATGGGACGGGAGGACCTCACACTTGTGTGGTATGGGATGAGAGGACCTCACACCTGTGTGGTATGGGACGGGAGGACCTCACACCTGTGTGGTATGGGACGGGAGGACCTCACACCTGCGTGGTATGGGACGGGAGGACCTCACACCTGTGTGGTATGGGACGAGAGGACCTCACACCTGTGTGGTATGGGACGGGAGGACCTCACACCTGTGTGGTATGAGACGGGAGGACCTCACACCTGTGTAGTATGGAACGGTAGGACCTCACACCTGTGTGGTATAGGACGGGAGGTCCTCACACCTGCGTGGTATGGGACGGGAGGACCTCACACCTGCGTGGTATAGGACGGGAGGACCTCACACCTGCGTGGTATGGGACGGTAGGACCTCACACCTGTGTGGTATAGGACGGGAGGACCTCACACCCGCGTGGTATAGGACGGGAGGACCTCACACCTGCGTGGTATGGGACGGGAGGACCTCACACCTGTGTGGTATGGGACATTAGGACCTCACACCTGTGTGGTATAGGACGGAAGGTCCTCACACCTTGTGGTATGGGACGGGAGGTCCTCACACCTGCGTGTTAAGCGACGGGAGGACCTCACACCTGTGTGGTATGGGACGGGAGGTCCTCACATTTGCGTGGTATGGGACGGGAGGTCCTCACACCTGCGTGTTAAGCGACGGGAGGACCTCACACCTGTGTGGTATGGGACGGGAGGTCCTCACACCTGCGTGGTATGGGACGGGAGGACCTCACACCTGCGTGGTATGGAACGGGAGGACCTCACACCTGTGTGGTATGGGACGGGAGGACCTCACACCTGTGTGGTATGGGACGGGAGGTCCTCACACCTGCGTGTTAAGCGACGGGAGGACCTCACACCTGTGTGGTATGGGACGGGAGGTCCTCACACCTGCGTGGTATGGGACGGGAGGTCCTCACACCTGCGTGGTATGGGACAGGAGGACCTCACACCTGTGTGGTATGGGACGGGAGGTCCTCACCGCGTGGTAAGCGACGGAGACCTCACACCTGTGTGGTATGGGACGGGAGGACCTCACACCTGTGTGGTATGGGACGGGAGGTCCTCACACCTGTGTGGTATAGGACGGGAGGTCCTCACACCTGCGTGGTAAGCGACGGGAGGACCTCACACCTGTGTGGTATGGGACGGGAGGACCTCACACCTGCGTGGTATGGGACGGGAGGTCCTCACACCTGTGTGGTATAGGACGGGAGGACCTCACACCTGCGTGGTATGGGACGGGAGGTCCTCACACCTGTGTGGTATGGGACGGGAGGTCCTCACACCTGCGTGGTATGGGACGGGAGGACCTCACACCTGCGTGGTATGGGACGGTAGGACCTCACACCTGTGTGGTATAGGACGGAGGACCTCACACCTGCGTGGTATAGTATGGGAGGACCTCACACCTGCGTGGTATGGGACGGGAGGACCTCACACCTGTGTGGTATGGGACGGTAGGACCTCACACCTGTGTGGTATAGGACGGGAGGTCCTCACACTTGCGTGGTAAGCGACGGGAGGACCTCACACTTGTGTGGTATGGGACGGGAGGACCTCACACCTGCGTGGTATGGGACGGGAGGTCCTCACACCTGTGTGGTATAGGACGGGAGGACCTCACACCTGCGTGGTATGGGACGGGAGGTCCTCACACCTGTGTGGTATGGGACGGGAGGACCTCACACCTGCGTGGTATGGGACGGGAGGTCCTCACACCTGCGTGGTATGGAACGGGAGGACCTCACACCTGTGTGGTTTGGGACGGGAGGTCCTCACACCTGCGTGTTAAGCGACGGGAGGACCTCACACCTCTGTGGTATCGGACGGGAGGTCCTCACATTTGCGTGGTATGGGACGGGAGGACCTCACACCTGTGTGGTATGGGACGGGAGGACCTCACACCTGCGTGGTATGGGACGGGAGGACCTCACACCTGTGTGGTATGGGACGGGAGGTCCTTACACCTGCGTGGTAAGCGACGGGAGGACCTCACACCTGCGTGGTATGGGACGGAAGGTCACCACACCTGCGTGGTATGGGACGGGAGGTCCTCACACCTGCGTGGTAAGCGACGGGAGGACCTCACACCTGCGTGGTATGGGACGGAAGGTCACCACACCTGCGTGGTATGGGACGGGAGGACCTCACACCTGTGTGGTATGGGACGGGAGGTCCTCACACCTGCGTGGTATGGGACGGGAGGTCCTCACACCTGTGTTGTTGGGTCAACTTATTTATGAACTCATTATCACAGGGGAAAACAGTGAACAGTACTACATACGACACAGGGCCACATAGTATGTGGCCCTGTGTTGTATGTGGCACATACTACACAGGGCCACTTACTACACAGGGCCACATACTACACAGGGCCACATACTACACAGGGCCACATACTACACAGGGCCACATACTACACAGGGCCACATACTACACAGGGCCACATACTACACAGGGCCTCATATTACACAGGGCCACATACTACACAGGGCCACATACTACACAGGGCCACATACTACACAGGGCCACATACTACACAGGGCCACATACTACACAGGGCCACATACTACACAGGGCCACATACTACACAGGGCCACATAATACACAGGGCCACATACTACACAGGGCCACATACTACACAGGGCCACATACTACACAGGGCCACATACTACGCACTGAAACATTCCACAACTTAAAAATTGATGTGGTAGACTCACATGAATTGCAGGAGGAATAAATCCAGAGATTAACACAAGGACGAGAACAAGAAGTATAGAAACATAAGGAAAAGTAGAGAAGAGGAAGGAAGTAGAAAGTAGACAGAAATAAGCAGACAGGTGGAAGCAAACAGGAGGAAACAGACAGGTGGAAGCAGACAGGTGGAAGCAGATAGGTGGAAGAAGACAGGTGGAAACAGACATGTGGAAGCAGACAGGTGGAAGCAGACAAGTGGAAGTAGACAGGAGGAAGCAGACAGGTGAAAGCAGACAGGTGAAAGCAGACAGGTGGAAGCAGACAGGAGAAAGCAGACAGGAGGAAGCATACAGGTGGAAGCAGACAGGAGAAAGCAGCTAGGAGGAAGCAGACAGGTGGAAGCAGACAGGAGGAAGCAGACAGGTGGAAGCAGACAGGTGGAAGAAGACAGGAGGAAGCAGACAGGAGGAAGCAGACAGGTGGAAGCAGACAGGTGGAAGAAGACAGGAGGAAGCAGACAGGTGGAAGCAGACAGGAGGAAGCAGACAGGTGGAAGCAGACAGGTGGAAGCAGACAGGAGGAAGCAGACAGGAGGAAGCAGACAGGTGGAAGCAGACAGGTGGAAGAAGACAGGAGGAAGCAGACAGGTGGAAGCAGACAGGAGGAAGCAGACAGGTGGAAGCAGACAGGTGGAAGCAGACAGGAGGAAGCAGACAGGAGGAAGCAGACAGGTGGAAGCAGACAGGAGGAAGCAGACAGGAGGAAGCAGACAGGTGGAAGCAGACAGGAGGAAGCAGACAGGAGGAAGCAGACAGGTGGAAGCAGACAGGTGGAAGCAGACAGGAGGAAGCAGACAGGAGGAAGCAGACAGGTGGAAGCAGACAGGAGAGGACAGCAGACAGGAGGAAGCAGACAGGTGGAAGCAGACAGGTGGAAGCAGACAGGTGGAAGCAGACAGGAGGAAGCAACAGGACAGGAGGAAGCAGACAGGTGGAAGCAGACAGGGAAAGCAGACAGGAGGAAGCAGACAGGAGGAAGCAGACAGGTGGAAGCAGACAGGTGGAAGCAGACAGGAGGAAGCAGACAGGATGGAAGCAGACAGGTAGGAAGCAGACAGGAGGAAGCAGCAGTGAGCAGCAGGTGGAAGCAGACAGGAGGAAGCAGACAGGAGGAAGCAGACAGGTGGAAGCAGACAGGTGGAAGCAGACAGGAGGAAGCAGACAGGAGGAAGCAGACAGGTGGAAGCAGACAGGAGGAAGCAGACAGGAGGAAGCAGACAGGTGGAAGCAGACAGGTGGAAAGCAAGACAGGTGGAAGCAGACAGGAGAAGCAGACAGGAGGAAGCAGACAGGTGGAAGCAGACAGGGAGAAGCAGACAGAGAGGAAGCATACAGGTGGAAGCAGCAGGTGGAAGCAGACAGGAGGAAGCAGACAGGAGGAAGCAGACAGGTGGAAGCAGACAGGTGGAAGAAGACAGGAGGAAGCAGACAGGTGGAAGCAGACAGGAGGAAAGCAGACAGGTGGAAGCAGACAGGTGGAAGCAGACTAGGAGGAAGCAGACAGGAGGAAGCAGACAGGTGGAAGCAGACAGGTGGAAGAGACAGGAGGAAGCAGACAGGTGGAAGCAGACAGGAGAGGAAGCAGACAGGTGGAAGCAGACAGGTGGAAGCAGACAGGAGGAAGCAGACAGGAGGAAGCAGACAGGTGGAAGCAGACAGGAGGAAGCAGACAGGTGGGAAGCAGACAGGAGGAAGCAGACAGGAGGAAGCAGACAGGTGGAAGCAGACAGGTGGAAGCAGACAGGAGGAAGCAGACAGGAGGAAGCAGACAGGTGGAAGCAGACAGAGAGGAAGCAGACAGGAGGAAGCAGACAGGTGGAAGCAGACAGGTGGAAGCAGACAGGTGGAAGCAGACAGGAGGAAGCAGACAGGAGGAAGCAGACAGGTGGAAGCAGACAGGAGAAAGCAGACAGGAGGAAGCAGACAGGAGGAAGCAGACAGGTGGAAGCAGACAGGTGGAAGCAGACAGGAGGAAGCAGACAGGAGGAAGCAGACAGGTGGAAGCAGACAGGAGGAAGCAGACAGGTGGAAGCAGACAGGAGGAAGCAGACAGGAGGAAGCAGACAGGTGGAAGCAGACAGGTGGAAGCAGACAGGAGGAAGCAGACAGGAGGAAGCAGACAGGTGGAAGCAGACAGGAGGAAGCAGACAGGAGGAAGCAGACAGGTGGAAGCAGACAGGTGGAAGCAGACAGGTGGAAGCAGACAGGAGGAAGCAGACAGGAGGAAGCAGACAGGTGGAAGCAAGACATTAGAAAGCAGACAGGAGGAAGCATACAGGTGGAAGCAGCCAGGTGGAAGCAGACAGGAGGAAGCAGACAGGTGGAAGCAGACAGGAGAAAGCAGACAGGAGGAAGCATACAGGTGGAAGCAGCCAGGAGAAAGCAGACAGGTGGAAGCAGACAGGAGGAAGCAGACAGGAGGAAGCAGACAGGAGGAAGCAGACAGGTGGAAGCAGACAGGAGGAAGCAGACAGGAGGAAGCAGACAGGAGAAAGCAGACAGGAGGAAGCATACAGGTGGAAGCAGCCAGGAGAAAGCAGACAGGTGGAAGCAGACAGGAGGAAGCAGACTAGTTTCATTACTACTGGGTTACCAGAGAGATCATATAACTGTCTGCTTCTCCTCTCTGTATGTTCTGTCTCCTTGTTCTCTCTATGTTGTTTGTTCTGCCTGTGTTTGTATGTTGTTTGTTCTGCCTGTGTTTGTATGTTGTTTGTTCTGTCTGTGTTTGTATGTTGTTTGTTTTGCCTGTGTATGTATGTTGTTTGTTCTGTCTGTGTTTGTATGTTGTTTGTTCTGCCTGTGTTTGTATGTCGTTTGTTCTGTCTGTGTTTGTATGTTGTTTGTTCTGTCTGTGTTTGTATGTTGTTTGTTCTGCCTGTGTTTGTATGTCGTTTGTTCTGTCTGTGTTTGTATGTTGTTTGTTCTGTCTGTTTGTATGTTGTTTGTCCTGTCTGTGCTTTCATGTTCTTTGTTCTGTCTATGTTTGTATGTTCTTTCATGTTTGCATGTTCTTTGTTTAATGTTTGTATGTTGTTTGTTTTATGAATGTTGTTTGTTCAATGTATGTTGTTTGTTCAATATTTGTATGTTGTTTGTTCAATGTATGTTGTTTGTTCTATGTATGTTGTTTGTTCTGTTTTTGTATGTTGTTTATTCTATGTTTGTATACTGTTTGTCCCGTGTATGCTATTTTATCTATGTTTTTGATGGTTGTTTTATGGTTTTTTGTTGTTTGTTTTTTGTATATTGTTTCTTGTGTTTATATATGTTGTATGTTGTATATATGACGTGTGTTCTGTCCATGTATGCTGTTTATTGCATGAAGTTTGTTCAATGTTGTTTATTGCATGTTTGTTGTATGCTGTTTGTTGAATGTTGTTTGTTTGATGTATGTTGCTTGTATGCTGTTTGTTTCATGTTGTTTGTTGTATGTTTGTTATATGCTGTTTGCTGTATGCTGTTTGTTGTATGTTGTATGCTGTTTGTTTCATGTTTATTTATGTTGTTAGTTGTATGTTGTTTGCTGCTTACAGGATCCTGAATGATTCTTTATTAAGATGTCGGAATGCTGTTCTTAGGTTTGCTAGGCGCCCGTATGCTGCAGCAGTTATTTGGTTGATGTGCGCCTCAGGAGATGTGCCCGGTGTTATACTCACCCCAAGATCTTTTTTCTTGAGTGAGGTTTGTAGTCTCTGGCCCCCTAGACTGTACTCCATCTGCGGTCTTCTTTGCCCTTCCTCAATCTTCATGACTTTGCACTTGGTGGGGTTGAACTCCAGGAGCCATTTCTGGACCAAGCCTGCAGCCTGTCCAGATCCCTTTGTAGTTCTGCCTGATTTTCATCTGATTGAATTTTTCTCAATAACTTCACATCGTCTGCAAACAGGTACACTTCTGAGTCTATTTCTTCCGTCATGTTGTTGACATATACCAGAAACAGCACCGGTCCTAGGACTGACCCCTGTGGAACCCTGCTCGTCACAGGCGCCCACTCTGACACCTCGTCACGTACCATGACTCGCTGATGTCTTCCTGACAGGTATTCCCTGATCCATTGCAGTGCCTTCATAGTTATACCTGCCTGGTCCTCCAGCTTTTGCACTAATCTCTTGTGTGGAACTGTGTCAAAAGCCTTCTTGCACTCCAAGAGAACACAATCTACCCACCCCTCTCTCTTGTCTTACTGTTGTCACCCTGTCATAGAATTCCAGTAGGTTTGTGACACAGGATTTCCCGTCCCTGAAACCGTGCTGGTTGTCGTTGATAAGCTCATTTCTTTCTAGGTGCTCCTCCTCTCTTCTGATAATCTTCTACATTTGCTGTCTTCCATACCTCAGGTAGTCGCAATGTTTCGATAGATGTGTTGAAGATTGTTGTTAGTGGTACACATAGCACCTCTGCTCCCTCTCTCAGGACCCATGGAGAGATGTTATCCGGCCCCATCTCCTTTGAAGTATCTAGATCGCTTAGCAGCCTCTTCACCTCCTCCTCGGTTTTATGTATTGTGTCCAGCACTTGATGGTGTACCCCACCTCTCCGTCTTTCTGGAGTCCCTTCTGTCTCCTCTGTGAACACTTCTTTGAATCTCATGTTGAGCTCCTTACACACTTCTCAGTCGTTTCTTGTGATCTCCCCTTCCTTCCTCAGCCTGATTACCTGGTCCTTGACTTGTGTTTTCCTCCTGATGTGGCTGTACAACAGCTTCGGGTCAGATTTGGCTGTCGCTTAGTTTGATATCTTTATTATGCACCCCATACCCATCCTGTGGGCGGTAGTCAAAAGATTACAGAGGCACATAATGGGTCCAGGGACTGGACCCAAAAGTTTTGATAGCTGAGCAAGTTACAAAGGTAATGAACTCACAAGTTACAAAGGTAATGAACTCACAAGTTACAAAGGTAATGAACTCACAAGTTACAAAGGTAATGAATCATGTAAGTAAATTTACTTACTTACGTTTATACATGGTTACAATCATGAACAAATTATAAAGTAATGAGCAATTCACTAGTCTACACCCGGTCACAACTGTAATGAGTTCTTGCTGCTATGTCATTTTCGTACTGTCGTTGGGCCTCCCTTCTTACCTGAGCATATTCATAAATAACAAAAAAAGGCACAATACCGTGACTGGAACAATACACACACAACCCTTGTATTTGTCCTTCTTTATTTTATTCGTCTTTTCCTCCCTCTGTGTTCTCGTCCAACCCATGCGGGACGCCAGCTTCTTTGCAGTGCTCCTTTCCTAGAATATGACTGTCTCCACTACTACTACTACCACCTCCACCACTACCTCCATTATTACCCCACTCTCTTGTACCCTCCCCTGTCTGCCTGCCTATAAATACTCCTTCCACCTGTTCTGTGTGTTAGTGTGACTTTGTAAATGGTCCAAGTCGGACCGAAACGTCGTCGTAAGCTCCTCTCTTTTTATATGTGCGAGTTGTGTGTGTACTGAGCATATTCATTCTGGGCTCTACGCCTGCTCTCATTTTCCTGAGTTCTTTGCCTTCTATATTTCTTCAATTCTCTAGCACACTTGGTTTTGGCCTTTCTACACCTTTGAGTGAACCAAGGGCTTATCCTGTCTTTCTCGTTATTTATTTTAACCTTGGATACAAACCTCTCCTCAGCTTCCTTGCATATTGTTGTCACATATTCCATCATCTCGTTTACTGATCTCCCTGTCAATTCTCTGTTCCACTGATCCTCATGCAAGAAATTCCTCATGCCTGTGTAGTCCCCTCTTTTGTAGTTTGGCTTCATTTGTCCTGCCCTTCCTGCTTCCCTCTCAATTTGTAACTCTACTATGTATTCGAAGCTCAGAACCACTTGGTTACTGGCCCCGAGGAGTCTTTCATATGTAATGTCCTCAATATCTGCACTACTCAAAGTGAATACTAGGTCCAGTCTTGCTGGTTCGTCCTCTCCTCTCTCTCTGGTAGTGTCCCTTACGTGTTGGTACATGAGGTTTTTCAGTACCACCTCCATCATATTAGCCTTTCACGTTTCTGGGCCCCCATATGGCTCCAGGTTTTCCCAGTCAATTTCCTTGTGATTGAAGTCACCCACAATCAGTAGCTTTGCCCTGCTGGCATGAGCCCTTCTGGCCACTTCAGCCAGTGTGTCAACCATCGCTCTGTTACTCTCGTCATATTTTTGCCTTGGCCTCCTGCTGTTCTGTGGTGGGTTATACATCACTGCAATTATCACCTTGGGACCTCCAGACTAAAGTGTGTGTGTGAGGTTATTATGGGTACTGTGCAAGCAGCAGGTCTACAGGAGTGTTCCTGACACTATAACTGCTACAGTAACAGTGTCAACGTCACTGTAAGATTCACACTTCAGCACTGGTACTCCTGAAGAGTGTTGCCAGCACCTGCGCTTACAAAAATATCCTGCTGTTTCATTACCAATAAACACTCTTATAGAGCTACTCTAAATTGTAAAAAAAATGTAAATGCTACTGAAAAAGTTGAGTCATAATTGGATAACGCGAACCATGAAGGACTTTAATGTTTTGTTCAGTGCTGACTGTATTTTTTCAATTATATTCATGAAACAGTCCCAGTGTTTCATGTTTCCAGGTATACTGTATAGAGGAGCTTCATAAGAAAGCTTACTCTATTTACAATTAAGTCATTCAACAAATTCTTACTTTAAAGAGCAGTTTCTAATGTTGCTTCTAAGTCACTTCGTAAAGTAGGTGTCTCTCTCTCTCTCTCTCCCTCTGTCTGTCTGTCTCTGTCTGTCTCTGTCTGTCTCTCTCCCTCTGTCTGTCTGTCTCTGTCTGTCTCTCTCCCTCTGTCTGTCTGTCTCTGTCTGTCTCTCTCCCTCTGTCTGTCTGTCTGTCTGTCTCTCTCTCTCTCTCTCTCTGTTTCCTACCACAGCATCAAACTGACCTTCTGACAGTTTCCACAGACACTTGCAGGTAGAGCATCTTTTGCAACATAGTTCTGCACCATCAGGGGAGAGGGCGAGGGAGAGGGAGGGCGGGAGGAGGGAGGGTGGGGAAAGACAGGGGAGGGCGGGAGGAGGAAGGGTGGGGAGAGAGAGGGAGGGCGGGAGGAGGGAGGGTGGGGAGAGACAGGGAGGGCGGGAGGAGGAAGGGTGGGGAGAGAGAGGGAGGGCGGGAGGAGGGAGGGTGGGGAGAGACAGGGAGGGCGGGAGGAGGAAGGGTGGGGAGAGAGAGGGGAGGGCGGGAGGAGGGAGGGTGGGGAGAGACAGGGGAGGGCGGGAGGAGGAAGGGTGGGGAGGAGGAGGGAGGGGGGAGGAGGGAGGGGGGGAGAAAGACAGGGAGGGCGGGAGGAGGAAGGGTGGGGAGAGAGGGAGGGCGGGAGGAGGAGGGTGGGGAGAGAGAGGGAGGGGGGAGGAGGGAGGGTGGGGAGAGACAGGGAGGGCGGAGGAGGAAGGGTGGGGAGAGAGAGGGAGGGCGGGAGGAGGGAGGGTGGGGAGAGACAGGGAGGGCGGGAGGAGGAAGGGTGGGGAGAGAGAGGGGAGGGCGGGAGGAGGGAGGGTGGGGAGAGACAGGGGAGGGCGGGAGGAGGAAGGGTGGGGAGAGAGAGGGGAGGGCGGGAGGAGGGAGGGTGGGGAGAGACAGGGGAGGGCGGGAGGAGGAAGGGTGGGGAGAGAGAGGGGAGGGCGGGAGGAGGGAGGGTGGGGAAGAGACAGGGAGGGCGGGAGGAGGAAGGGTGGGGAGAGAGAGGGGAGGGCGGGAGGAGGGAGGGTGGGGAGAGACAGGGGGGGGCGGGAGGAGGAAGGGTGGGGAGAGAGAGGGAGGGCGGGAGGAGGGAGGGTGGGAGAGACAGGGAGGGCGGGAGGAGGAAGGGTGGGGAGAGAGAGGGAGGGGCGGGAGGAGGGAGGGTGGGGAGAGACAGGGGAGGGCGGGAGGAGGAAGGGTGGGGAGAGAGAGGGAGGGCGGGAGGAGGGAGGGTGGGGAGAGACAGGGAGGGCGGGAGGAGGAAGGGTGGGGAGAGAGAGGGAGGGCGGGAGGAGGGAGGGTGGGGAGAGACAGGGAGGGCGGGAGGAGGAAGGGTGGGGAGAGAGAGGGAGGGCGGGAGGAGGGAGGGTGGGGAAAGACAGGGAGGGCGGGAGGAGGAAGGGTGGGAGAGAGAGGGGGGCGGAGGAGGGAGGGTGGGGAAAGACAGGGAGGGCGGGAGGAGGAAGGGTGGGGAGAGAGAGGGAGGGCGGGAGGAGGGAGGGTGGGGAAAGACAGGGAGGGCGGGAGGAGGAAGGGTGGGGAGAGAGAGGAGGGCGGGAGGAGGGAGGGTGGGGAAGACAGGGAGGGCGGGAGGAGGAAGGGTGGGGAGAGAGAGGAGGCGGGGAGGGAGGGTGGGGAGAGACAGGGAGGGCGGAGGAGGAAGGGTGGGGAGAGAGAGGGAGGGCGGGAGGAGGAGGTGGGGAGAGACAGGGAGGGCGGAGGAGGAGGGTGGGGAGAGGGAGGGCGGAAGGAGGGAAGGGTGGGGAGAGACAGGCAGGGCAGGGAGGAGGAGGGTGGCGGGAGAGGAGGGGAGGGGAAGGTCAAAAGAAACAGATCAGGAAAGGAATGAGAAGATGGTCGGAGGAGAAGTAAAGCAAGACAGATGAGGAGAGAGAGAGAGAGAGAGAGAGAGAGAGAGAGAGAGAGAGAGAGAACTATATTACTGTTCAACGTAAACAATGTCTTCCAGCCAGACCATTGATATCCATAGCGATCCCTGATTCACCATGAACACCACTATGAATACCACCATGAAAACCACTATAAACACCACCATGAAAACCACTATGAACACCACCATGAACGCCAGGAACGTCACCATGAACACCATGAACATCACCAAGAACACACCATGAACACCACCATGAACGTCACCATAAATGTCACCATGAACACCACCATGAACGTCACCATAAATGTCACCATGAACACCACCATGAACGTCACCAAAAACACCACTATGAACACTATAAACGTCACCATGAACGCCACCATGAACACCATGAACGTCACCATGAATGCCACCATGAACACCATAAACGTCACCATGAACACCAAGAACGTCACCATGAAGACTACCATGAACACCAACATGAACTTCACCATGAACACTACCATGAACACCATATACGTCACCATGAACACCATGAACGTCACTATGAAAACCACCATGAACACCATGAACGTCACTATGAACACCATCATGAACAACACCATGAACACCATAAACGTCACCATGAAAACCATTATGAACACCATGAACGTCACCGTAAGCACCATGAACACCACCATGAACGTCACCATAACCACCACCATGAACGTCACCATGACCACCACCATGAACGTCACCATGACCACCACCATGAACGTCACCATGACCACCACCATGAACGTCAATATGAACACCACCATGAACGTCACCATGACCACCGCCATGAACGTCACCATGACCACCACCATGAACGTCACCATGACCACCACCATGAACGTCACCATAACCACCACCATGAACGTCACCATGACAACCACCATGAACGTCACCATGAACACCACCATGAACGTCACCATGACCACCACCATGAACGTCACCATGACCACCACCATGAACGTCACCATGACCACCACCATGAACGTCAATATGACCACCACCATGAACGTCACCATGGCCACCGCCATGAACGTCACCATGACCACCACCATGAACGTCACCATGACCTCCACCATGAACGTCACCATAACCACCACCATGAACGTCAAAATGACAACCACCATGAACGTCACCATGACCACCACCATGAACGTCACCATAACCACCACCATGAACGTCACCATGACAACCACCATGAACGTCACCATGACCACCACCACCATGAACGTCACCATAACCACCACCATGAACGTCACCATGACCACCACCATGAACGTCACCATGATCATCACTATGAACGTCCCCATAACCACCACCATGAACGTCACCATAACCACCACCATGAACGTCACCATAACCACCATGAACGTCACCATGACCACCACCATGAACGCAACCATAACCACCACCATGAACGTCACCATAACCACCATGAACGTCACCATGACCACCACCATGAACGTCACCATAACCACCATGAACGTCACAATGACTACCACCATGAACGTCACCATGACCACCACAATGAACGTCACCATGACCACCACCATGAACGTCACCATGACCACCACCATGAACGTCACCATGACCACCACCATGAACGTCACCATGACCACCACCATGAACGTCACCATAACCACCATGAACGTCACCATAACCACCATGAATGTCACCATGACCACCACCATCAACGTCACCATGACCACCATCAACGTCACCATGACCACCATCAACGTCACCATGACCACCACCATCAACGCCACCATGACCACCATCAACGTCACCATGACCACCACCATCAACGTCACCATGACCACCACCATGAACGTCACCATGACCACCACCATGAACGTCACCATGACCACCACCATGAACGTCACCATAACCACCATGAACGTCACCATAACCACCATGAATGTCACCATGACCACCACAATGAACGTCACCATGACCACCACCATGAACGTCACCATGACCACCACCATGAACGTCACCATGACCACCACCATGAACGTCACCATAACCACCATGAACGTCACCATGACCACCACCATGAACGTCACCATGACTCACCATGCAACTCACCAATGACACCACATGAACGTCACCATGACCACCACCATAACGTCACCATACCACCACCATAACGTCACCATACCACCATCAACGTCACCATGACCACCACCATGAACGTCACCATGACCACCATCAACGTCACCATGACCACCATCAACGTCACCATGACCACCACCATCAACGTCACCATGACCACCACCATCAACGTCACCATGACCACCAATCAACGTCACCATGACCACCATCAACGTCACCATGACCACCACCATCAACGCCACCATGACCACCATCAACGTCACCATGACCACCACCATCAACGTCACCATGACCACCATCAACGTCACCAAGACCACCACCATCAACGTCACCATGACCACCACCATGAACGTCACCATAACCACCATCAACGTCACCATGACCACCACCATGAACGTCACCATGACCACCACCATGAACGTCACCATAACCACCATGAACGTCACCATAACCACCATAACGACACCATTAATGCTACAAAGAACGTGATGATGAATGTCACCATGGCAGCACTGAGCATTTTGTAAACATCGCTGAAGTCCAACATGGCCACCATGATGTCAGGTATACACAATATTGATGTTTGGCCATAACTTTAATTTCCCCCCCATATATATATATATATATATATATATATATATATATATATATATATATATATATATATATATATATACATATATATGTCGTGCCGATTAGGTAAAACTTGCGATTTTGGCTTAAATAGCAACGCTCACCTTGCCATATAAGACAAGCGAAAATTTGTGTATGCAATAATTTCGCAAAAATCATTCTGAACATAACGAAAAAAATATATTTCATTGTGTTTGTTTATTATTAAATTAATGTTAACGTATCTAAAATATATTTAGTGGGGTTAGGCTAAATTAAATTGCGCTTGTTGTAATAAGGTTAGGTAGGTTTTCAAAGTTTCTCTTGGTACAAAATTATAAATTTTTACATTAACATAAATGACAAAAATATATCTTCAAACGTATAAGAGAAATTTTTAGAAAGGACTTAATTTCAGATGAGTTCTTGCTAATTGACCAGTTTTACCTAATCGGCACGACATATATATATATATATATATATATATATATATATATATATATATATATATATATATATATATATATATATATATATATATATTTCAAACACATAAACCGTATTTGCCTCTCCAGAGAATTAATTTCTGACCATTGCAAATTCATCTGGTAGATCTGCAATGTGTCTCATGAAAGAGAAAATTGTGAAATATACTATTAATAAGATTGTATCTGTTTTTATACCGAAAGTACTCTAAATTTTCGTAATGCAGATATAAAGTACAGGTATGCTACATTCTCAAACTTACAGACAAAACAGTTACATAAATTTCCTACAATACACCATTACAATAATCAAAATATCTTTAATAATTCAGGAGTTATGAAATATGAAAATAGAACTCTCTTTTCCCAATTGTGTAAAATAGATGCTGACTGAATTTCCCAGGGAAGGTTTCAAGTTGTTCAGTATTGCGCCCCCAGAATTGGGCCTCAATGTATATATTGTATATTTCCATTTTCTATAATTTTATATTGCTGATATTCTCGATAATAGCTAAATCGTTAATATCTTGCTTTATATTATTATTGGAATTATTTGACTTATTTGACCTATTTGACTTAGCTATATTTATTAGGTAGGATGTAATATTTTATGTTGTGCTCGAGAGTGTGGCGTAACTGCCTTGGAGTTGGCAAACTACTGTTATGCTGCCGGCGTCTAGTTGCTGGGAGGAGTCAGTCGCTGAACACACCTGAGCTGGGTGGTTGTTCCTCTTCCCTCTCTCTCTCTGGCCTGTTGACCCTCGTCGAGTCAACACCTCACACCTATTTCTACTTGTTTTCTCGACATTAGACTCTGTTGGGTAGAGTATACATTCGTTGGTGAGGCGAATCATACTTTTCGATAAGGCATCTGTGCACCGCCACAGTTTGGGATTGTTTATGCTGAACCTAGCTTCAGTAGAAAGGGAGTATTGTGACTGTTTTGGAGGATCTACTGATGGTCCCCAGTTAGGGTCGATTTTCTATCTCCTTTTTCCTGACGCTGTGTTGCTGTTGCCTGTTATATTGCTGTTCTGTGAATTGGTCATTTTACTGGACAATCAAGCTGTTCTGGTTGTCAGTTTGTTAGAGCAGCTAGCTTAAGAGAAGTTCAGTCGTACACTGGTTGAGTCGAGTCTTAAGAGTTACCGGGAGCACACTCATACACACACTTATTCTTATTTGTATATATTATTGTAATTACTGACATTGTACCTGATGGTACTTCTGAGTCCTTTATATATATGTGCCCTCAGCACAGACTTATTGTATATGAGAGTAGTGTAGGAGCTACCCTCCTAATTAACCTCCTAATTGATATCTTAATATCTTTATATTTGATTTACTTTGCTACCCTAGATTTTCTCACTTTGTTAATAAACCTTTTAAATATTTGTTTGGTTAGTACCCTATCAGTTGCAATCCTCTTACGCTATATAATATGTCGGATAACTGAACCAGGATACTGACTTTGTTGCAAAAGCCCAGTAACAGGCTGGATGCTAGAAGGGCTATCCTTTCTAGTGTTCACTGGAGATGTCTATTATTAATAGATATCGTGTCATTTTGTAACATTCAGGAGCGACGATATAAGTACGTGTTAGTTGGCTGCACTCACACACAACTCGTGGTATGTTCACTCACACACAACTCGTGGTATGTGCACTCACACACAACTCGTGGTATGTGCACTCACACACAACTCGTTGTATGTTCACTCACACACAACTCGTGGTATGTTCACTCACACACAACTCGTGGTATGTTCACTCACACACAACTTGTGGTATGTTCACTCACACACAACTCGTGGTATGTTCACTCACACACAACTTGTGGTATGTTCACTCACACACAACTCGTGGTATGTTCACTCACACACAACTTGTGGTATGTTCACTCACACACAACTTGTGGTATGTTCACTCACACACAACTTGTGGTATGTGCACTCACACAACTCGTGGTATGTGCACTCACACACAACTTGTGGTATGTGCACTCACACATACTCGTGGTATGTGCACTCACACACAACTCGTGGTATGTGCACTCACACACAACTCGTGGTATGTGCACTCACACACAACTCGTGGTATGTGCACTCACACACAACTCGTGGTATGTGCACTCACACACAACTCGTGGTATGTGCACTCACACACAACTCGTGGTATGTGCACTCATAAACAACTCGTGGTATATTCCAAACAACGACTCGATACAATAACAGAGTACAGTGTGAGGAAGGGTGACACATGCCACAGAGACTGGCAGAAGAAGACGTCCAGTGACTGTTATTATGTTGTGTTAGGTTATAAAAGTCGTGTTTCAACCTACACACCTGCTCAGCCTCTACACACCTGCTCAGCCTCTACACACCTGCTCAGCCTCTACACACCTGCTCAGCCTCTACACACCTGCTCAGCCTCTACACACCTGCTCACCTCTACACACCTGCTCAGCCTCTACATCGTCTGGAAAAAAAAGGATTAAGCGCAACACTAATTAGTGAACCTCCAGTGTAAAGATGATGTGGTTCCCAGCTGACGGTATTTGACTTCCAGGAACATTGCATCTATTGTGGTTAAGGTTGTTTACCTCCAGATGTAAAGAATTGAGAGAGGAGGTGCAGTGATACAATGCAGGACGACTGATACACCACATAAGAAATCCTTTAATGACTTCTTGATATGTGGGAATAAAGTAATGACAGATGTGTTGAATCCGTCCAGGTTCAACACGTTATTTACACGCAACACACCACACAACACAACACCACACAACACAACACCACAAACATTGTTATGATAAGTTCTGCAAACTGATGGTTAACTAAGAACTACTTAATAAATATGTGCTGTTAGTGATCCTGCTCTACTTAATGTAATAGATCATGTATTGTAATCCATATTAAATATGGACAACAGTGAACTTGTATTAGATGTTCGTGAGTAATGGTGGTATTTTGTAACGTAAATGTCTGTTAGGGGAAACTAGTTGAATAATTTGCTTATGATATTTTGATGCTGCGTTTAGATGGGTGTACAAGTCTGAAGGATTTTTGTGATGTGTCAAAAACAAAGTTGTAGAAACTAATGATCCCGATGATGCACATTTATTATATGTGGTAAGAAAGATTAAGTGTGAGGCGCACTCACTGTTAAAGTCAACTCTCTCTGGATAATTCAGGTACAGGAAAACAGTGTCAAACACGAGTGACACTTCTCACAGTATTATAGTGTTTGAGGGTGAGATAACAAGTTAATCCCTGGTCTCGTCTCAATGTATCCAACATGTTACACACACACACACACACACACACACACACACACACACACACACACACATACACATACACACACACACACACACACACACACACACACACACACACATACATACATACACACATACATACACACACATATACATACATACATGTACTTGTAGAAATAAAATTATTATTATTATTATTATTATTATTATTAAGGATATCTTCTTGAGACTCACAATATGTGTACTCAATTAGGTGAGTACACATATTGTGCGTCTCAAGAAGATATCCTTAATAATAATAATAATAATAATTTTATTTCTACAAGTACATGTACAAGGTATACAGTCCTAGCTGACATCAATGACATACTACTGTGCAGAAAGCCCCTTGTTATGCAGAGAATAATTAGGTCAATTTTGTCCCCAGAATGCGACCCACACCAGTCGACTAACACCCAGGTACCTATTTTACCGATAGGTGAACAGGGCCAGCAGGAAACACGTACTAATGATTTTCAGCCGTACCGGGGATCGATCCCCGGACCTTGATGCTGGGACAGCCTTTATTAGCGATCTTTATGGATCCTGGTCACTTACTCGCATGAATCAATTACGTTTTGACATCTTCCCAAGATAAAAAGAGCAGCATCATCAATCAAAGGCATTCCGCCAACTGGCAAGAACCTTTCCTGCCCTCTCTTACTTACTCATTATCTTCCTGCCCTCTCTTACTTACTCATTATCTTCCTGCCCTCTCTTACTTACTCATTATCTTCCTGCCCTCTCTTACTTACTCATTATCTTCCTGCCCTCTCTTACTTACTCATTATCTTCCTGCCCTCTCTTACTCATTATCTTCCTGCCCTCTCTTACTTACTCATTATCTTCCTGCCCTCTCTTACTTACTCATTATCTTCCTGCCCTCTCTTACTTACTCATTATCTTCCTGCCCTCTCTTACTTACTCATTATCTTCCTGCCCTCTCTTACTTACTCATTATCAGGTTATGCTTTGACAACTGCAGGTCAGCAACACCCACCACCACCTGGTGACATCATGGACTCGACAACTACAGGTCAGCAACACCCACCACCACCTGGTGACATCATGGACTCGACAACTGCAGGTCAGCAACACCCACCACCACCTGGTGACATCATGGACTCGACAACTACAGGTCAGCAACACCCACCACCACCTGGTGACATCATGGACTCGACAACTGCAGGTCAGCAACACCCACCACCACCTGGTGACATCATGGACTCGTCAACTACAGGTCAGCAACACCCACCATCACCTGGTGGCATCATGGACTCGTTAACTACAGGTCAGCAACACCCACCACCACCTGGTGACATCATGGACTCGACAACTGCAGGTCAGCAACACCCACCACCACCTGGTGGCATCATGGACTCGTCAACTACAGGTCAGCAACACCCACCATCACCTGGTGGCATCATGGACTCGTTAACTACAGGTCAGCAACACCCACCACCACCTGGTGACATCATGGACTCGACAACTGTAGGTCAGCAACACCCACCACCACCTGGTGGCATCATGGACTCGTCAACTACAGGTCAGCAACACCCACCACCACCTGGTGACATCATGGACTCGTCAACTACAGGTCAGCAACACCCACCACCACCTGGTGACATCATGGACTCGACAACTGTAGGTCAGCAACACCCACCACCACCTGGTGACATCATGGACTCGACAACTGTAGGTCAGCAACACCCACCACCACCTGGTGACATCATGGACTCGTCAACTACAGGTCAGCAACACCCACCACCACCTGGTGGCATCATGGACTTTGGCTAGAAAATAATTGATAATTGCCTCGTGCCTGTCTTCATATCTGGGCGTGTCTCCTGCAGCAGTGTTGAAGGTTATCACAGGCAAGTGCCAACCTCACAAGGTAACTGTTCAAGAGAGATGCAGTGTTTTACTGCTGCTATGTCCTTCACAAGATATTGCCAGCGCTCACCTACTGAGGGATGTAACAGCTCTCTTATGAGAGTGAGCAGCTATAAAGAGTTAATAAGGTTACTGCCGGACTAAGGCCCAGTACCGGGAACCACCTCAGCGAAGAGATCCAACGCTGATAACAATATCATTAGGCAAGTGATTCACGGAAGGGAACCTGACGACCATGGATTATTGTTATTATTATAGGGAAGCTCTAAGCTCTAAGGTATCACACAGTGCTTTTAGAACGGGATTCAAAGATATTTGAGCCCAGGAAGGCATATATTGTTTAGTAAGCAACTATTTTCCATGACTAATTGTCTATCTATAGTCATTCAAAATACGCAGAACTTAGCAGGTGGAGATGACTGCTCTTCTAGCTGTCATATGGACATAATTTCGACGAACAGAGTCCCACTAGGTATCAAGAAGACAGACAAGAACAGGTTGTTCGATAGGAGGAACAGAGGCCGCATTTAAAATCTCAGAAAGTATTTATTTAGTGGTCGGAAAAGTTGACAAGTGGAATGAAGAAAATGAGGAAGTGATGGAGGGTCTCTCCATTCACAGCTTCAAGAGTAGGTATGACAGAGTCCAGGAGGGCAGAATCCAGTAGTTGTCGATCAAGCCGACTAAAAATGCTGGATGAGCAGTTGTGTCTGGAGCACAGTAAACACCACCTGGTAAGCACTCTTCCAGACAACACCCAACTGCTTACCCACTCTTCTTAAATCTTCCATAAATCACTCCTGACTATACTTGTACTTTTCAATATTATTTAAAATTGAAAAATAAAAACTTAATCAATGACTTCTAACAAGACATAGACGCTGATGATGGCGGCTAACATCTGTGCCAGGCACTCTGTGCCTTTGCTGGACAGCCAGCCTCCCGGGGAGCCCCTAGGGAAGGGAGGCAACGCTTGTTGTTTGAAGGGAGAGATGAAGACGGGTGAGGGGATGAGGGAAGTGGTAGTGAAGCAAGCACTTCCCACCCGCTGCCTTGACTCCTCCAGTGAGCTGTGGGAACTCCTGGGCGAGGCGGTGCTGCTTGCAAAAGTTGCAGGCGTGGGTGGAGTACCTCGTCTTTATGGCCTGGTGCTGGACCCACCTGCTCTAGTCACATCCTTCGACGGCCCTTTAACTCTCTTCGATATAGTGATGCAGCGGCCAAAGCAGGTGACCGAGGTACACCTGCTGGAGACTTTGACATAGACGTGTGTCACTCTGGTCCAGCTGCACCAGCGAGGGATCTCGCACAATGATATCAAAAGTAATAATATTGTCGTGAAGGTGGACTCAGACGGAAGTCTTACGTCTTGTCTTATCGACCTGGGTAATAGTTCCGCAATAGGCAAGCCAATCTTCCCACCTGGAAAACTGAAGTGGGCCGATCATTAGTACCTGGCCCCAGAGCTGGTTGCTGGAGGCCCCTCCTCCACCGCCTCCGACGTGTACTCAATGGGCTACATGATCAAACTCATGTGTTCCTTTCTCAAGACGTCGCCAGATGTGCTGGAAGTACAGGAGTTGGGTCGTAGGTCCTCCTGTATGAATCCTCAAGCTCGGCCCTCTCTATAACATATCATTAATGTTCTGAATTTAGTTATCAAACGACAGCTGCAATGAAAAAGAGGTCGTGTGACATGACGACGATACTGGTCGTGTGACATGACGACGATACTGGTCGTGTGACATGACGACGATACTGGTCGGGTCACAAAATAATACATTAGAAATTGATACCTCACGTCTACTGAGATCAATGACCAACTTGTCAAAATTACTGGAGACTCAAAAATGGTCATAAGGATTTACGATTCCATGCTAAAATTGTATAAAACATTTATTTCAAGCGTGACGGTGAAGAGAATGAGGCGAGATACATCCCAGGAATAATTTACTGACCTTAGCAACAGACTACCATCTACGAATCCGGGGTTCGAGAATCATTGCTCCAAAGCAGTGATTCCCACCCCCCCCCTTCCCCACCCGGGTCGATATCCAAATTTTTGAGATCTCCAAGATTTTCCTGAGGTTCTCGGGAATATTTTTTGGGAATGATTTTCCAATGCTTAGTGCTGTGTTTTTAATGACGTCTTATTAATTTTTCCTGTATAACTGCTTAATTTTAAGTTTTTGATAAATCTACTGGAGTTTTTTAATTTTCTAAAATTTAAACATTTTCCTTTTTAGGCCATTGCAAATTACAACATAAATGTGACTTTTTATATATGATTTTGTTAAGCTAAGATAATTAACTGGTAATGTACGACCCTGGTGTGGTCAGTACCTGCCAGGTCAGTACCTGCCAGGTCAGTACCTGCCAGGTCAGTACCTGCCAGGTCAGTACCTGCCAGGTCAGTACCTGCCAGGTCAGTACCTGCCAGGTCAGTACCTGTCAGGTCAGTACCTGCCAGGTCAGTACCTGCAAGCGTCATTTGAGTTTGGTTCACTCGAAGACGTCAAAAAACTACCAAGTAACTGGAAAGATAAAGAACAAATAAAACGAAACGGGGTCGATGCTCCCTCGTGTTCAATTTTTTTCTCTAGAAAAAAATTTCTTAGCGCCTTTAAAGTGTCGTGAAGTACTGGTGAAGCAGCAGCAGTGTCAGTGGTGAAGCAGCAGCAGTGTCAGTGGTGAAGCAGCAGCAGTGTCAGTGGTGAAGCAGCAGCAGTGTCAGTGGTGAAGCAGCAGCAGTGTCAGTGGTGAAGACTGGAACAGACGCTGCCAATAAGACGGAATTAGTAGCAACTTGCAACAAGAGTATCAACGTTGTAGTGAGCTAACTTACCGTGGCACTGACGGAAACACAGTTTTCTTTGTATTAATGTTGGTAGAATTACCCACAATATCTTAAGTAAAAGGAGTAACGACGTGATAAAGCTCCTGGAGAGCGAAACGTTGCCACAATAGAATGTCACATTGGTTACACCAGTGTCCTTCTTTACAGATTTTTCTTAATTGCAGACTGATGAAACTGTGAACAATGATCCTCAACTGTGAACAATGATCCTCAACTGTGAACAATGATCGTTAACTGTGAACAATGATCCTCAACTGTGAACAATGATCCTCAACTGTGGACAATGATCCTCAACTGTGGACAATGATCCTCAACTGTGGACAATGATCCTCAACTGTGGACAATGATCCTCAACTGTGGACAATGATCCTCAACTGTGGACAATGATCCTCAACTGTGGACAATGATCCTCAACTGTGGACAATGATCCTCAACTGTGAACAATGATCCTCAACTGTGGACAATGATCCTCAACTGTGGACAATGATCCTCAACTGTGGACAATGATCCTCAACTGTGGACAATGATCTTCAACTGTGGACAATGATCCTCAACTGTGGACAATGATCCTCAACTGTGGACAATGATCTTCAACTGTGGACAATGATCCTCAACTGTGGACAATGATCCTCAACTGTGGACAATGATCCTCAACTGTGGACAATGATCCTCAACTGTGGACAATGATCCTCAACTGTGGACAATGATCCTCAACTGTGGACAATGATCCTCAACTGTGGACAATGATCCTCAATTCACAATCTTCGTGAGGCAGTAATGTGGGATTTCTCACACGCCTTAAGGCAGATTATTATTATAATAAAAAAAGCGCTAAACCCTTAAGACAGATATTCCCGACGACATATTAATTCATTGTTTGTTATGGGTAAAACTTTGCTTCTCAACGTGTGCAGCAGAAACTTCACGTGGTTATCAATGATAATTGTGAGTCTCCATAACGCCACAGCTTTGAAATCAGGCATTTCTTTTCATTAAAAGTGTTAAGAGATGTTATCACATCACCAGGACTTGATGCTCCACTCTGATGTCTCTTATATATCCCTCCACGCAAATATTTTTGGGGCTAATTATTGAACTATTTTTTTTTTTTTTTGGGGGGGGGGGCAATTATTGAACAAAAACCTATTTTTTTTCTTTTTTTTTTTGGGGGGGGGGCAATTATTGAACTAAAACCTAATTTTTTTCCATACGGGAAAGAAACATAGGTTGGCAGGCTGCTTCAAAGACGGTGCTTGACCGACTTACTTGACCACTGTGGAATGTTCGTCAGAAATTACACTCAGTAACATCCAAGATGACCTCAATCATCACAAGTTGTCTCAGATATTTTCAGGTATTTACCAGAAAACCTGGATCTCCAGCACAACAGCTGGATCTCCAGCACAACAGCTGGATCTCCAGCACGACAGCTGGATCTCCAGCACGACAGCTGGATCTGCAGCACGACAGCTGGATCTCCAGAACAACAGCTGGATCTCCAGCACAACAGCTGGATCTCTAGCACAACAGCTGGATCTCCTGCACAACAGCTAGATCTCCAGCACAACAGCTGGATCTCCTGCACAACAGCTGGATCTCCAGCACAACAGCTGGATCTCCAGCACAACAGCTGGATCTCCAGCACGACAGCTGGATCTCCAGCACGACAGCTGGATCTCCAGAACAACAGCTGGATCTCCAGCACAACAGCTGGATCTCCAGCACGACAGCTGGATCTCCAGCACGACAGCTGGATCTCCAGCACAACAGCTGGATCTCCAGCACAACAGCTGGATCTCCAGCACAACAGCTGGATCTCCAGCACAACAGCTGGATCTCCAGCACGACAGCTGGATCTCCAGCACGACAGCTGGATCTCCAGCACGACAGCTGGATCTCCAGAACAACAGCTGGATCTCCAGCACAACAGCTGGATCTCCAGCACGACAGCTGGATCTCCAGCACGACAGCTGGATCTCCAGCACAACAGCTGGATCTCCAGCACAACAGCTGGATCTCCAGCACAACAGCTGGATCAGAAATGTGTTCAGTGTGCATGTCAAAGAAGTCGGAGAATATATCCCAGGATTTCAAGAAGACCTGATAGATCTCCAGGAAAGTCAACTGCAGAAGCAATGTTTTGAAGACCCGTTATCGGACTCTTGGTTAAAGTTCAAGGATAAGTTTATTTTGACTCTAAGTTGAAAAACTTCTTCTCTCTTTACCGACAATATACTTCTATAAAGAAGCATTTTCAAGTCTTGTGAAGATCAGAACTTCTTGGGTTATCAGAGTGACTTGCGTCAAGCTCTCTCCATCAACACACAACTAAACCTGGAAGATCTCACTCATAACATGAAGCTGCATCATGACTGTAGTGGTGGGCATCATGACTGTAGTGGTGGGCACCATGACTGTAGTGGTGGGCACCATGAGTGTAGTGATGGGCCCCATGAGTGTAGTGATGGGCACCATGACTGTAGTGGTGGGAAACATGACTGTAATGGTGGGAACCATGACTGTAGTGGTGGGAACCATGACTGTAGTGGTGGGCATGACTGTAGTGGTGGGCACCATGACTGTAGTGCTGGGTACAGTAGTTATGAGGTAGGAAGGTAGACCTGACCAGCCAAGTGTTAAGTGCCACACCCAGCCTATGCAGGAATGTGTGATACTGCAGGGAAGACTCCTGGTGCCGCCGGTCTAATTGTTAGAAAAATCTACCTTTGATGTGAAGACATGAAGTGTACGACGCCTCATGGAGAGTAACCCCCAAAACCTAGAGTTAAGGGATGGGGGGTTGCAGAAAAGACCATATAAACTCAAGGAACAGCTAGATTCGGGCGGATCTCTGGCCTGTGTGCAGAGCTCGGGGCGAGGAGCTGGAGTCTCTGGGGAGACTTGAGGTTCTACTCTAGCTGGGAGCAGAGAGCTCTAGAGAGAGCTGGAAACTCTGGGGAGATAGCTGTCGCCAGTGTGGGTCTTGGGACCCGTGGCTAGTGTGTGTGACTGAGTTCCTGTGGTGAACTCTACACTGAACTTATACTGTAAGTAAATATTCTACTTCGTCAGTTAAATTGTAACCCTTGTCTCACTGCTTTATCTAAATCCAATAGTGTTCTCCTGTTCCCAATTATATTACTGTACAAGGACTTAGAAATAAAGCTGTTTGAGTGGAATAGTAATATTCACTGTCCCAGTCATCTCTTATTCTGTCACACTGCCTGCCGCTCCTCTCACTCACCTGTCACACTGCCTGCCGCTCCTCTCACTCACCTGTCACACTGCCTACCACTCCTCTCACTCACCTGTCACACTGAATACCACTCCTCTCACTCACCTGTCACACTGAATACCACTCCTCTCACTCACCTGTCACACTGAATACCACTCCTCTCACTCACCTGTCACACTGCCTACCACTCCTCTCACTCACCTGTCACACTGAATACCACTCCTCTCACTCACCTGTCACATTGAATGAATACCACTCCTCTCACTCACCTGTCACACTGAATACCGCTCCTCTCACTCACCTGTCACACTGCCTGCCACTCCTCTCACTCACCTGTCACACTGCCTACCACTCCTCTCACTCACCTGTCACACTGCCTACCACTCCTCTCACTCACCTGTCACACTGAATACCGCTCCTCTCACTCACCTGTCACACTGCCTGCCACTCCTCTCACTCACCTGTCACACTGAATACCACTCCTCTCACTCACCTGTCACACTGCCTACCACTCCTCTCACTCACCTGTCACACTGCCTACCACTCCTCTCACTCACCTGTCACACTGCCTGCCGCCTTTCCTCTTACTCCTGCCTCTACTTCCTTACTACCTCTTATTCCCATTATTGTAGTACTGGGCACCATGACTGTAGTGCTGGGTACAATGACTGTAGTGCTGGGTACGTTGATTGTAGTACTGGGCACCATGACTGTAGTGTTGGGTACGTTGATTGTAGTACTGGGCACCATGACTAGTGCTGGACACAATGACGGTAGTGCTGGGCACCATGACAAGTGCTGGACACAATGACGGTAGTGCTGGGCACCATGACAAGTGCTGGACACAATGACGGTAGTGCTGGGCACCATGATTAGTGCTGGGTACTGTAGTGCTGGGTATTGTAGTGATGGGCACCATGACTAGTGCTGGGTACTGTAGTTTTGGGCTCTGTAGTGCTGGGCACTGTAGTGCTGGGTACTGCAGTGCTTGGCACTGTAGTGCTGGGCACTGTAGTGCTGGACACTGTAAAGCTGGACACTGTAAAGCTGGACACTGTAGTGCTGGACACTGTAGTGCTGGACACTGTAGTGCTGGGTACTGTAGTGCTGGACACTGTAGTGCTGGACACTGTAGTGCTGGACAAGCTACAATACATAACTCTCCAGCTGGAAGTAAAGGCAGGAAGTTAGTGACAGTTTTTCCCCTTTATGAACGTCCGGGCTGGTACCTGCCTGCTGGCCTCTCTAAAGTTAACATTGCAGCTCTTACCTATGGTGTACTGGGTGTGGCGCTCTCTCTCTCTCTCTCTCTCTCTCCTTACATAAAAGTTCTCCAGGGGTGACCGGAGTTCTTGCATTTATTCTATAAACTAGACTTTGTTATTCTACATCATCTCAGTTTCAAAGATTTTAATGCCCATATCTTTAATTAATATAATGTACAAGAGTAACCAACTAATAGTGAGCAACAGACCACCACCATCTCTCTGGCGTTGAAGGATTTACTGAAGTGAGAGGTTCCACCAGGGTGGGTCCCGGTGAGGGGGAAGCAGGCAATCCAAGACCGTGGTGCATACTCAAGGTGCCTTGTAAGGTTATGCAACCTCTACTATCATGTCCGCAAGATTCGCTTCATGATTCTTCTGAGTCATATTTCACACCAAGGATGTTAGTTTTATCTCCAGGCTAAGGCTCTTCCAGGCTAAGGCTCTTCCAGGCTAAGGCTCTTCCAGGCTAAGGCTCTTCCAGGCATTCTTACTCAGCTAATATCACCATACTGTCAGATCATCTGTGATTTCTTAGAAGTATAACCTGCCATCGCCCACTGCCGTCAGGTATGTCAGTCACAGTTGGTGACTGACATACCTGACGGCAGTGGGCGTCTTCTCTCTTGTATAAGTAGGCATGATATCCTGGCATGAAGTTATCGAAGCATACATTACATACTTATACACCAAGCACATTGTCTTGTTGTATATTTACATTGACTAGTTTACAGATTTTCTTCCATTAAAAGTATTCTCATAATTATTATTATTAATATTATTGTTATTGCAAACCAGCACCATGAGATGACAACACTGTAGAAGTTATTAGCAGTTCCATTTAACCAGGTTGTATCCTGAATTAAGTGTACCACAGGTTATGACTAGTACAGTATCACCCGGCACCTCACTAGTCACCAGTGGTAGAACCACCAGTAACATATCACTGTCACACTACCACTGATGATCACTGCTTCAGACTCACATAACACTGTCAGTATTTCCATCACTGTTACGGTATCACTGTAATAATACCTCATCAAGTGTCACTGTTCCTCGTACGAGAGAAGACTGGCAGCAAAGGCAGCAAGCACAACAGGATGATTTTGAAGCCACACCTAAGCTTTGGGACTCAGCCCGAGCGCTGAGGAAGCTCTTGCTGTGTGTGTTGACTGCTGCTGCTTCTTCTACTTGTCCATTGCACCTCTGTTAGCTTGATTATTAGTAGTAAGAGGTTCGCCGGTAATGTCCCGGCCCGGGTCTTGTCCAGGTGGTGACCCGGCCCGGGTCTTGTCCAGGTGGTGACCCGGCCTTACTCCTCCCCCCCAGGGTAGAGGGTGTCTTAATCCGTGGGAAGAGGTGTTTATGCCTCTTCATCTGGGCTGCCACTTACCCCGCCCCCACGGGGTTCGAAGGGCGTGGAGCTTCGTTAGAGCAGCAGACATTTCCTATGGTGCAAAGACAAGCACCAGAGGATCCTTCTGGAGCAGCACTCCAGCTCTGGGGAAGTTCGGGTTACCCACTTGCGATGTGACGTGTCACAGTTTACCCCTGTTAGCTTGAGCACCCCTCCCTGTCTTACATAAAGAAGAAAGCTCTATGAATTTCATGGTTAGCTCAAAATAGCCAATCACGGCAGTGCAGATTACTCAATCACACTTAACACGACCAATCAGGAGCTTGCATCTGATGTCAGTAATCCTATTACTATAGCTAGTCCCTGCAGCACTTTCAGTTCCCCGTCAGAACCCAACTCCCCCACCCGTGTACCTAGACTTGATGAAGCAGCCAATCATCGCTGTGTTAGGAACAACATATTTATATGAAGCGTTAATCCTGTGTGGATTACACCTAATATTGGTTATAAGTATAACCATGATTTTTAAAAAGGTGGATCGGTAAGCCAGCTGAAGTCCTCGGTCAGATGACCAAAAACTCCAGCTGTGGGTCATCATACGACTAAGACCCCCGTCAGGAAATACTTGTTCTGTTTCCTGACAAACGTTATACCTACCTACCGTGTGGATTATTCAGCTCAAGCGTGACGGAAACTCCATTCTCCATCCGCCAACTGTAACACAAAGTCTACTCTCGTAGCCAGACTCGACCTCACTAACTACCCTACGATACAGACGTGTAAAAAAAGTCGTTCCAGTGTACAGTGGAGCCACAGACACCTAATATTTTCACTTTTGTTAACAATCCCCAGGTCAGAGGTGAGCCACATTTTGTCAAAGGCACCAACATGCATCGTGCCACCATAAAGGTGATCTTGGTGTCATCCAGAAACTGGTGTCACATTGCTGTAGTCGAGAGATTTAACACATCACCTACAGAGTATCCTATTCTGAAACCATATTGGCGTTCACATAGTAGTGAATGATAGTAAACGAATGCAGTCATTTGAAGTGGGAATGTCTTAAGAACATAAGAAAGAAGGAACACAGCAGCAGGCCTACTGACCCATGCGAGGCAGGTCCATATCACTCCCCGGCTTAGACCAATGACCACCTAGTCAGGTCACTTCCACTTAAGCAAGGAGCACGGCATAAGACCTAGTAGCACAAGATAGTCAGATCCAACTCACACCCACCCACACCCACTCATGTATTTATCTAACCAATTTTTTAAAACTACACAACGTCTTAGTTTCTATGACGGTACTCGGGAGTTTGTTCCACTCATCCACAACTCTATTACCAAACCAATGCTTTCCTATATCCTTCCTGAATCTGAATTTTTCCAACTTGAAACCATTACTGCGAGTCCTGTCTTGGCTGAATATTTTCAGCACGCTATTTACATCCCCTTTGTTTATTCCTGTTTTCCATTTATACACCTCATTCATATCATCCCTAATTCTACGCCTTTCTAGAGAGTGCAGATTCAGGGCCCTCAGTCTATCCTCATAGGGAAGATTTCTGATACATGGGATCAACTTTGTCATCCTCCTCTGTACGTTTTCTAGTGCATTTATATCCATTCTGTAATACGGTGACCAGAACTGTGCAGCATAATCTAAATGAGGCCTAACCAAGGATATATAGAGTTGAAGAACAACCTGAGGACTTCTATTATTTATACTTCTTGATATGAAGCCAAGGATTCTGTTAGCTTTATTGCGAACACTTATGCACTGTTGTCTTGGTTTCAGATTACTTCTAATCAGAACTCCTAAATCCTTTTCGCAACCAGTAGTATTAAGATCTACATTATTCAGTTTATATGTGCCATGGTTATTTTCCTGTCCAACATTTAGAACTTTGCAAGTGTCTATATTAAACTGCATCTGCCACTTCTCCGACCACTGCATCAGTCTATTCAAATCATCCTGGAGTGCTCTAATGTCCTCATTAGAATTGGACGGACTATTTTGGTGTCATCAGCAAATTTGCTTATGTCGCTATTTATTCCCTCATCTATGTCGTTTATGTAAATTGTGAACAACAAGGGGCCCAACACTGACCTCTGTGGAACACCGCTCGTGACGTGCCCCCACTCTGATTTCTCCCCATTTATGCAAACTCTGCTGCCTATTTTTCAACCATGCCTCTACCCAGGAAAAAAATCCTCCTATTCCGTGTGCCTTAAGTTTCCTCAATAGCCTCTGATGTGGAACTCAATCGAAAGCCTTACTGAAGTCCATATACACAATATAATATTCATTACCATGATCTACCTCCTCAAACACCTTAGTGAAAAAAGTCAGTAAATTCGTAAGACAGTAAAACCGTGTTGAGATTCATTAATAAATTTATGACTTTCAAGATGGCTACAAATTGCCTCGGCAATTATTGATTCCATAAATTTTCCCACTATGGAGGTAAGGCTTATTGGTCTATAGTTCGAAGCTAAGCTTGCCCGAAATGCTCTGCATAATTATGGGCTTTCTGCATGCCCACATCACCCATCCTGCCGCCCACACCACCCATCCTCTCCGCCCACACCACCCATCCTGCCCGCCCACAGCGTGGAACCTATGCATGTCAACTTGTGAGGATGTGTCACGAGACCGTGAGGAACACCTCACTACGATGCTACAATCACTCAGTGACTGACACAGCTAATGTGGGTAGAGTGCTATACTAATTACTATATCTGACACACGCACACACACACACACACACACACACACACACACACTTCAGTCACAGAGGTGTCAGGAAGTGGAACAGTCTGGAGAGTGATGTAATGGAGGCAGGATCCATACATAGCTTTAACAAGAGGTATGATAAGGCTCATGGAGCAGGAAGAGAGTGGACCTAGTAGCGACCAGTGAAGAGGCGGGACCAGGAGCTATGAATCGACCCCTACAACCACAATTAGGTGAGTACACCAAAGACTTCAAACCTGACTCAAATGAGACACTTTTTGCAACATTCTGGGATCTTGATTCTGGAAACGTTTCGCCCCACAGTGGCTTCTTCAGTCCTGTGCAGAGAAATATGGAATAAAAGGAGGTGTTTGAGGTAATCAGTCCCTCAGCCTGGAGTCGATTGTTCAGTTTATCAATCTTGATAAGAGTACAGCATATCCGCGCCTGGCAAACCTGAGTAAGGTAATGTTTAAGACTATACCGCGTACGTCAGGCCAGTATTAGAGTATGCAGCACCAGCACGGAACCCACACCTGGTCAAACACGCCAATAAATTAGAGAAAGTGCAAAGGAAATGTTAAGATAAATCAACCTGACGATACTGGAGGTCAGGAGGAATAGAGGGAACATGATAACGACATATAAAATACTGAGAGGAATTGTAAAGGTGGATAGAGACAGAATGTTTCAGAGATGTGACACAGCAACAAGGAGTACCTTTACTTTTGATATATACCTTTGATGAGTTTCGAGAGTCTTACTACTCTCGGAGCCCGGCCATGGGCCAAGCTCGTCTGGTGCTAGCCTGGTCAACCAGGAAATTGAAAACTCAGATGATTCACAGGGATGTTAGGAAGTATTTCTTCAACCACAGAGTCGTCAGGAAGTGGAACAATCTCGAGAGTGATGTAATAGAAGCAGGATCCATACACAGGTTTAAGAAGAGATACGATAAAGCTTATGGAGCAGGGAGAGAGTGGACCTAGTAGCGACCAGCGAACAGGAGGGGCCATGAGCTGTGAGTCGACCCCTGCAACCACAAATAGGTGAGTACACGTGTTTGTAACTCGCTTTTTGGGTGACAATCTCTACAGGTCATGAACTATAGAGCGTCCCATCAGTTAGTGGATTACCTGCACACACAGCCTCAGGCATGGTACGGACACACACACAGCCTCAGGCATGGTACGGACACACACACAGCCTCAGGCATGGTACGGACACAGCCTCAGGCATGGTACGGACATAGCCTCAGGTGGGTACGGACACAGCCTCAGGCATGGTACGGACACACACACAGTCTCAGGCATGGTACGGACACACACACAGCCTCAGGCTTGGTACGGACACACACACAGCCTCAGGCATGGTACGGACACAGTCTCAGGCATGGTACGGACACACACACAGCCTCAGGCATGGTACGGACACAGCCTCAGGCATGGTACGGACACACACACAGTCTCAGGCATGGTACGGACACAGCCTCAGACATGGTACGGACACACTCACAACACAGTCTCAGGCATGGTACGGACACACACAGCCTCAGGCATGGTACGGACACAGCCTCAGGCATGGTACGGCACACAGCCTCAGGCATGGTACGGACACAGCCTCAGGCATGGTACGGACACAGCCTCAGGCATGGTACGGACACAGCCTCAGGCATGGTACGGACACAGCCTCAGGCATGGTACGGACACAGCCTCAGGCATGGTACGGACACAGCCTCAGGCATGGTACGGACACAGCCTCAGGCATGGTACGGACACACAGGCATGGTACGGACACAGCCTCAGGCATGGTACGGACACACACGCCTCAGGCATGGTACGGACACAGCCTCGGCAGGCAGTAGCATGGTGACACACACACAGCCTCAGGCATGGTACGGACACAGCCTCAGGCATGGTACGGACACAGCCTCAGGCATGGTACGGACACACACACAGCCTCAGGCATGGTACGGACACAGCCTCAGGCATGGTACGGACACACACACAGCCTCAGGCATGGTACGGACACAGCCTCAGGCATGGTACGGACACAGCCTCAGGC
This sequence comes from Cherax destructor, assembly GCA_009830355.1. NCBI lineage: Eukaryota > Metazoa > Arthropoda > Malacostraca > Decapoda > Parastacidae > Cherax > Cherax destructor. The sequence goes on along the minus strand of WNWK01001198.1, from coordinate 109,227 downwards.
ATGGTACGGACACAACCTCAGGCATGGTACGGACACAGCCTCAGGCATGGTACGGACACAGCCTCAGGCATGGTACAGACACAGCCTCAGGCATGGTACGGACACAGCCTCAGGCATGGTACGGACACAGCCTCAGGCATGGTACGGACACAGCCTCAGGCATGGTACGGACACAGCCTCAGACATGGTACGGACACAGCCTCAGGCATGGTACGGACACACACACAGCCTCAGGCATGGTACGGACACAGCCTCAGGCATGGTACGGACACAGCCTCAGGCATGGTACGGACACACACACAGCCTCAGGCATGGTACGGACACAGCCTCAGGCATGGTACGGACACACACACAGCCTCAGGCATGGTACGGACACAGCCTCAGGCATGGTACGGACACAGCCTCAGGCATGGTACGGACACAACCTCAGGCATGGTACGGACACAGCCTCAGGCATGGTACGGACACAGCCTCAGGCATGGTACGGACACAGCCTCAGGCATGGTACGGACACAGCCTCAGGCATGGTACGGACACAGCCTCAGGCATGGTACGGACACACACAGCCTCAGGCATGGTACGGACACAGCCTCAGGCATGGTACGGACACAGCCTCAGGCATGGTACGGACACAGCCTCAGGCATGGTACGGACACACACAGTTTCTTTTGGCTATGATTCATGAGGTTTGTCCTCAACACAGACCTCATGAACCAGTTTCGGCAGGTTAATTAAAACTTCGATAATTCATATATTGTTTGTGTGTACGTATGAGCTGGTAATATTGCTTTATTCTCTTTTTTCTGATTAATTTGATAACTTCCCTCGTGGTCTCGCACGCTGGAAACAATCACTAATAACCAGTTTTAAGAGAAAGTATAATAGGCCTGTGGAGGTCAGGAACCAGACAAGCAGGTCGATAGTAGTTAAGACCTTAACCGGCCACACCACATACCCCCCACCAGCCCACGTACAAGGTACCTCCTCCACATCACAGTGTTATCTGTGGTAACTCGCCTTATCGAGGTTATCTTGTACACACGGCGGCCATCACACGTGCCATACCACCTGCCATATATGTGCAGAGATAACACTGAGTAATGAAGCCATGGCCAGTGACCCGTCACAACCATCACTGTTACACCAGTGACCCGTCACAACCATCACTGTTACACCAGTGACCCGTCACAACCATCACTGTTACACCAGTGACCCGTCACAACCATCACTGTTACACCAGTGACCCGTCACAACCATCACTGTTACACCAGTGACCCGTCACAACCATCACTGTTACACCAGTGACCCGTCACAACCATCACTGTTACACCAGTGACCCGTCAAAACCATCACTGTTACACCAGTGACCAGTCACAACCATCACTGTTACACCAGTGACCCGTCACAACCATCACTGTTACACCAGTGACCCGTCACAACCATCACTGTTACACCAGTGACCCGTCACAACCATCACTGTTACACCAGTGACCCGTCACAACCATCACTGCTATACCAGTGACCCGTCAAAACCATCACTGCTATAGCAGTGACCGGTCACAACCATCACTGCTACAACAGTGACCCGTCACAACCATCACTGTTACACCAGTGACCGTCACAACCATCACTGCTACAACAGTGACCCGTCACAACCATCACTGTTACACCAGTGACCCGTCACAACCATCACTGCTATACCAGTGACCCGTCACAACCATCCCTGTTACACCAGTGACCCGTCACAACCATCACTGCTATACCAGTGACCCGTCAAAACCATCACTGCTATAGCAGTGACCGGTCACAACCATCACTGCTACAACAGTGACCCGTCACAACCATCACTGTTACAACAGTGACCCGTCACAACCATCACTGCTACAACAGTGACCGGTCACAACTATCACTGTTACACCAGTGACCCGTCACAACCATCACTGTTACACCAGTGACCCGTCACAACCATCACTGCTACACCAGTGACCCGTCACAACCATCACTGTTACACCAGTGACCCGTCACAACCATCACTGTTACACCAGTGACCCGTCACAACCATCACTGTTACACCAGTGACCCGTCACAACCATCACTGCTACAACAGTGACCCGTCACAACCATCACTGCTACAACAGTGACCCGTCACAACCATCACTGCTACAACAGTGACCCGTCACAACCATCACTGCTACAACAGTGACCCGTCACAACCATCACTGCTACAACAGTGACCTGTCACAACCATCACTGCTACACCAGTGACCCGTCACAACCATCACTGATACAACAGTGACCCGTCACAACCATCACTGCTACAACAGTGACCCGTCACAACCATCACTGCTACAACAGTGACCCGTCAAAACCATCACTGCTACAACAGTGACCCGTCACAACCATCACTGCTACACAGTGACCCGTCACAACCATCACTGCTACACAGTGACCCGTCACAACCATCACTGTTACACCAGTGACCGTCACAACCATCACTGTTACACCAGTGACCCGTCACAACCATCACTGTTACACCAGTGACCCGTCCACAACCATGACCTGTCACAACCCAGTGACCCGTCACAACCATCACTGTTACACCAGTGACCCGTCACAACCATCACTGACTACAACCAGTGACCCGTCACAACCATCACTGTACAACAGTGACCCGTCACAACCATCACTGCTACAACAGTGACCCGTCACAACCATCACTGCTACAACAGTGACCCGTCACAACCATCACTGCTACAACAGTGACCCGTCACAACCATCACTGCTACGACAGTGACCCGTCACAACCATCACTGCTACAACAGTGACCCGTCACAACCATCACTGCTACAACAGTGACCCGTCACAACCATCACTGCTACAACAGTGACCCGTCACAACCATCACTGCTACAACAGTGACCCGTCAAAACCATCACTGCTACAACAGTGACCCGTCACAACCATCACTGCTACAACAGTGACCCGTCACAACCATCACTGCTACAACAGTGACCCGTCACAACCATCACTGCTACACCAGTGACCCGTCACAACCATCACTGATACAACAGTGACCCGTCACAACCATCACTGCTACAACAGTGACCCGTCACAACCATCACTGCTACAACAGTGACCCGTCAAAACCATCACTGCTACAACAGTGACCCGTCACAACCATCACTGCTACGACAGTGACCCGTCACAACCATCACTGCTACAACAGTGACCCGTCACAACCATCACTGCTACAACAGTGACCCGTCACAACCATCACTGCTACAACAGTGACCCGTCAAAACCATCACTGCTACAACAGTGACCCGTCACAACCATCACTGCTACAACAGTGACCCGTCACAACCATCACTGTTACACCAGTGACCCGTCACAACCATCACTGTTACACCAGTGACCCGTCACAACCATCACTGTTACACCAGTGACCCGTCACAACCATCACTGTTACACCAGTGACCCGTCACAACCATCACTGTTACACCAGTGACCCGTCACAACCATCACTGTTACACCAGTGACCCGTCACAACCATCACTGTTACACCAGTGACCCGTCACAACCATCACTGCTACAACAGTGACCCGTCACAACCATCACTGCTACAACAGTGACCCGTCACAACCATCACTGCTACAACAGTGACCCGTCACAACCATCACTGCTACACCAGTGACCCGTCACAACCATCACTGCTACAACAGTGACCCGTCACAACCATCACTGCTACAACAGTGACCCGTCACAACCATCACTGCTACAACAGTGACCCGTCACAACCATCACTGCTACAAGACGCTACGAAAGAATTATTTGTGTGTCTCACTTTCTTCATAACAACGTAACTTAACGTTTATGTATTAAAGTCTCTTGTGAGTACATGTTGCAGTGAATGTTGCAGTGTCTGCCAAGTTGTGCAAGAATGGTATACAATACCGACAAGATAAAAATTAGACACATGTGCAACAACATCTGGGTGTCTTTATAGTAGACGTTTCGCCATCCAGTGGCTTTATCAATACAGATTCAAGGACAAAACTTGAAGACAGTAGAACTATATACAGAAGATGAGGTAATCAGTGCCTCGGCCTTGGAGTTGGTGTGAAGAACACCGTAGGTGCTCTTCACACAGTACCGTGCCTACCATGGGCCAGTAGACTTGCCTACCATGGCCCAGTAGACCTGCCTACCATGGGCCAGTAGACCTGCCTACCATGGGCCAGTAGACTTGCCTACCATGGGCCAGTAGACCTGCCTACCATGGGCCAGTAGACTTGCCTACCATGGGCCAGTAGACCTGCCTACCATGGGCCAGTAGACTTGCCTACCATGGGCCAGTAGACCTGCCTACCATGGGCCAGTAGACTTGCCTACCATGGGCCAGTAGACTTGCCTACCATAGGCCAGTAGACTTGCCTACCATGGGCCAGTAGACCTGCCTACCATGGGCCAGTAGACCTGCCTACCATGGGCCAGTAGACCTCCTGCAATGCTCTTTCCTTCTTATGTATTATATATCGTCTTCAGTGTATCAATAATAATGGTGGACACACTCAACACGTTCTGATAATTAAAATCTCTATTTCTACCTTTTTTTGTACCCTATGGTTTCAGTGTTACGTGACGCCCTCTATATTAAAGTTATATTAAATAAGCCTTTAAGACAAGTGTTTAGGGCAGAGTGTATATCACATGCTAGTACATCAACGAGCACAGTGTATATCACTTGCTAGTACATCAACGAGCACAGTGTATATCACATGCTAGTACATCAACGAGCACAGTGTATATCACATGCTAGTACATCAACGAGCACAGTGTATATCACTTGCTAGTACATCAACGAGCACAGTGTATATCACTTGCTAGTACATCAACGAGCACAGTGTATATCACTTGCTAGTACATCAACGAGCACAGTGTATATCACTTGCTAGTACATCAACGAGCACAGTGTATATCACTTGCTAGTACATCAACGAGCACAGTGTATATCACTTGCTAGTACATCAACGAGCACAGTGTATATCACTTGCTAGTACATCAACGAGCACAGTGTATATCACTTGCTAGTACATCAACGAGCACAGTGTATATCACTTGCTAGTACATCAACGAGCACAGTGTATATCACTTGCTAGTACATCAACGAGCACAGTGTATATCACATGCTAGTACATCAACGAGCACAGTGTATATCACTTGCTAGTACATCAACGAGCACAGTGTATATCACTGCTAGTACATCAACGAGCACAGTGTATATCACTTGCTAGTACATCAACGGGCACAGTGTATATCACTTGCTAGTACATCAACGAGCACAATGTATATCACTTGCTAGTACATCAACGAGCACAGTGTATATCACTTGCTAGTACATCAACGAGCACAGTGTATATCACTTGCTAGTACATCAACGAGCACAGTGTATATCACTTGCTAGTACATCAACGAGCACAGTGTATATCACTTGCTAGTACATCAACGGGCACAGTGTATATCACTTGCTAGTACATCAACGAGCACAATGTATATCACTTGCTAGTACATCAACGAGTACAGTGTATATCACTTGCTAGTACATCAACGAGCACAGTGTATATCACTTGCTAGTACATCAACGAGCACAGTGTATATCACTTGCTAGTACATCAACGAGCACAGTATATATCACTTGCTAGTACATCAACGAGCACAGTGTATATCACTTGCTAGTACATCAACGAGCACAGTGTATATCACTTGCTAGTACATCAACGAGCACAGTGTATATCACTTGCTAGTACATCAACGAGCAGTGTATCTCACTTGCTAGTACATCAACGAGTACAGTGAATATCACTTGCTAGTACATCAACGAGAAGAGTGTATATTACTTGCTAGTACATCAACGAGCACAGTGTATATCACTTGCTAGTACATCAACGAGCACAGTGTATATCACTTGCTAGTACATCAACGAGCACAGTGTATATCACTTGCTAGTACATCAACGAGCACAGTGTATATCACTTGCTAGTACATCAACGAGCAGAGTGTATATCACTTGCTAGTACATCAACGGGGTTATGGTCCATGTGTGATGTCTTTTACAAGGTTATATTCTGTATTACGTCTTTAGTGTGAAGAGTATTTTAATGTGTAGTGTCCTGCGTTGTTTGTTGATGCAGTAGAAGTGTCTAGCAGGTACTTCATGTTACTAGAAGAACCTTGAAGGATACATGATACTCTAGGGTCTCTACACTGTCAGTTTTACTGTCTAGGTCAGTGGCTCCCAACCTTCTCACCACCAAGGACCCCTTTTATTTAAATTAATTTCCCCAGAGACTCCGGGTTTTTGGAAGGTCTGTCAACTCAACAAGGCCATCTCTTTTAACAACAAACTTGTTTCCCCAGTTTCATGTCTCAGTTGATAGACATACTTACTATGTAATTAAATAAATTACAGTATTAAAAAACTCACTTGTTTAATGAGATGGTTGATGCTGCTTTGTTGACACTATGTTCTGAATTCCAGGTTCATTGACAGACAGTTGTAAGTGTAGATCAGGTTCCATATTCATCCTGTTTCTGTGTTTTGATTTGATATAAAACAGGTGGGAGGAAGTCTACTCATGTACGTAGTGGGGATGACCTTGAATATCTCAGTGTTCTGGATGACACTTCTGGCTACTCAGCTTTCACATGTAGCCGAAAGTTGTACTGAAACTTAACCTCAGTCAGTCAGGTGTCAGTCAGGTGTCAGTCAGTTGTCAGTCAGGTGTCAGTCAGGTGTCAGTCAGGTGTCAGTCAGGTGCCACACCAAAGTTCCACAAAACTATTTTCTTCATTTGCAGTTAAATCTTTCACGTTTTTTATATGTACATAAAATGGATACCTAACCCACTTATCAGTGGCACCTACTTATCAGTGGCACCTACTTATCAGTGGCACCAGCAGGAAAATAATCCCTAAAACTCTTCTTCAAATCCTGTAATTGCTGAATGAAGAAGTTTCTTATTTTCTTCAAAAATGTCATCATCAGACACTACAAGAAAGTCACACAGTGTCGGAAAGGATTGAAACCCACCGCCGCTCTGCAGATGTTCCTACCACAAGTTTAACTTCATGATGATTGGCTTCCACTTCATCTTCAAATTTATAAATAGTTACAGCTCTCCCTTGTAGGCTCAAATTTAGGCCATTCAAATATGTAAAAATGTCAGACACATATGCCACTATATGCCACCAAACATTACTGAAGCACTCGCTGCCATGAAGCACTCGCTGCCATGAACCACTCGCTGCCATGAAGCACTCACTGCCATGAAGCACTCACTGCCATGAAGCACTCGCTGCCACGAACCACTCGCTGCCACGAAGCACTCACTGCCATGAAGCACTCCCTGCCATGAAGCACTCGCTGCCATGAAGCACTCACTGCCATGAAGCACTCCCTGCCATGAAGCACTCGCTGCCATGAACAACTAGCTGCCATGAACCACTCGCTGCCACGAACCACTCGCTGCCACGAAGCACTCACTGCCATGAAGCACTCCCTGCCATGAAGCACTCCCTGCCATGAAGCACTCACTGCCATGAAGCACTCACTGCCATGAAGCACTCCCTGCCATGAAGCACTCGCTGCCATGAACAACTAGCTGCCATGAACCACTCGCTGCCATGAAGCACTCGCTGCCATGAAGCACTCACTGCCATGAAGCACTCGCTGCCATGAAGCACTCACTGCCATGAAGCACTCGCTGCCACGAAGCACTCGCTGCCACGAAGCACTCACTGCCATAAACCACTCCCTGCCATGAAGCACTCGCTGCCATGAACAACTAGCTGCCATGAAGCACTCGCTGCCATGAAGCACTCGCTGCCATGAAGCACTCGCTGCCATGAAGCACTCGCTGCCATGAACCACTCGCTGCCATGAACCACTCGCTGCCATGAACCACTCGCTGCCATGAACCACTCGCTGCCATGAACCACTCGCTGCCATGAAATACTTCATCATTAAGAAATAATCATATTTCATCACGCAACTCAAATATTCGTGTGAGTATTTTACCGAGAGACAGGCAACACACTTGACGAGACAGGCAACACACTTGACGAGACTGGCAACACACTTGACGATGCAGGCAAAACACTTGACGAGATAGGCAACACACTTGACGAGACTGGCAACACACTTGACGAGACAGGCAACACACTTGACGAGGCAGGCAACACACTTGACGAGGCAGGCAACACAATTGGCGAGACAGGCAACACACTTGACGAGACTGGCAACACACTTGACGAGGCAGGCAACACACTTGACGAGACAGGCAACACACTTGACGAGACTGGAAACACACTTGACGAGACAGGCAACACACTTGACGAGGCAGGCAACACACTTGACGAGGCAGGCAACAAACTTGACGAGGCAGGCAACACACTTGACGAGGCAGGCAACACACTTGACGAGACTGGCAACACACTTGACGAGACAGGCAACACACTTGACGAGGCAGGCAACACACTTGACGAGGCAGGCAACAAACTTGACGAGGCAGGCAACACACTTGACGAGGCAGGCAACACACTTGACGAGACTGGCAACACACTTGACGAGACAGGCAACACACTTGACGAGGCAGGCAACACACTTGACGAGACAGGCAACAAACTTGACGAGGCAGGCAACACACTTGACGAGGCAGGCAACACACTTGACGAGACAGGCAACACACTTGACGAGACAGGCAACACACTTGACGAGACTGGCAACACACTTGACGAGACTGGCAACACACTTGACGAGACAGGCAACACACTTGACGAGACAGGCAACACACTTGACGAGGCAGGCAACACACTTGACGAGGCAGGCAACACACTTGGCGAGGCAGGCAACACACTTGACGAGGCAGGCAACACACTTGACGAGACTTGCAACACACTTGACGAGACAGGCAACACACTTGACGAGACAGGCAACACACTTGACGAGGCAGGCAACACACTTGACGAGGCAGGCAACACACTTGACGAGACTTGCAACACACTTGACGAGACAGGCAACACACTTGACGAGACAGGCAACACACTTGACGAGACAGGCAACACACTTGACGAGGCAGGCAACACACTTGACGAGACTTGCAACACACTTGACGAGACAGGCAACACACTTGACGAGACAGGCAACACACTTGGCGAGGCAGGCAACACACTTGACGAGGCAGGCAACACACTTGACGAGACTTGCAACACACTTGACGAGACAGGCAACACACTTGACGAGACAGGCAACACACTTGACGAGACAGGCAACACACTTGACGAGGCAGGCAACACACTTGAGGAGGCAGACAACACACTTGACGAGACAGGCAACACACTTGGCGAGACAGGCAACACACTTGACGAGGCAGGCAACACACTTGACGAGACTTGCAACACACTTGACGAGACAGGCAACACACTTGACGAGACTGGCAACACACTTGACGAGACTGGCAACACACTTGACGAGACAGGCAACACACTTGACGAGACAGGCAACACACTTGACGAGGCAGGCAACACACTTGACGAGGCAGGCAACACACTTGACGAGGCAGGCAACACACTTGACGAGACTTGCAACACACTTGACGAGACAGGCAACACACTTGACGAGGCAGGCAACACACTTGACGAGGCAGGCAACACACTTGACGAGGCAGACAACACACTTGACGAGACAGGCAACACACTTGGCGAGACAGGCAACACACTTGAGAATACAAGAGCAGGTGTTCAGGGGCATTTCTCATCTCAAACCATACCACGGGTGGGGATAGAACCCGCGGTCAGAGAGTCATAAAACTCAAGACTAGCGTAGCCGTGACGAACTCTAGCTCAAGTCCCCTCAAAGCCGTCTCTCTGATAGCGGGTTCTAACCCCACCCGTGGTATGGTTTGTTTGCAATCGTGTCATTATGATATCGTGAGTAATTTCTTATCTCCTCACTGCAGCCTCTTGGACCCCTCAGTACTACCTAACGGACCCCCAGTACTACCTCACGGACCCCAAGTACTACCTCACGGACCCCCAGTACTACCTCACGGACCCCAAGTACTACCTCACGGACCCCCAGTACTACCTCACGGACCCCAAGTACTACCTCACGGACCCCCAGTACTACCTCACGGACCCCAGTACTACCTCACGGACCCCCAGTACTACCTCACAGACCCCAGTACTACCTCACGGACCCCAGTACTACCTCACGGACCCCAGTACTACCTCACGGACCCCCATTACTACCTCACGGACCCCAGTACTACCTCACGGACACCAGTACTACCTCACGGACCCCAGTACTACCTCACGGACCCCCAGTACTACTTCACGGACCCCAGTACTACCTCACGGACCCCAGTACTACCTCACGGACCCCAGTACTACCTCACGGACCCCCATTGCTACCTCACGGACCCCAGTACTACCTCACGGACCCCAGTACTACCTCACGGACCCCCATTACTACCTCACGGACCCCAGTACTACCTCACAGACCCCCAGTACTACCTCACGGACCCCCAGTACTACCTCACGGACCCCAGTACTACCTCACGGACCCCAGTACTACCTCACGGACCCCCAGTACTACCTCACGGACCCCAGTACTACCTCACGGACCCCCAGTACTACCTCACGCACCCCCATTACTACCTCACGGACCCCAGTACTACCTCACGGACCCCAGTACTACCTCACGGACCCCAGTACTACCTAACGGACCCCAGTACTACCTCACGGACCCCAGTACTACCTCACGGACCCCCAGTACTACCTCACGGACCCCAGTACTACCTCACGGACCCCCAGTACTACCTCACGGACCCCCATTACTACCTCACGGACCCCAGTACTACCTCACGGACCCCAGTACTACCTCACGGACCCCAGTACTACCTCACGGACCCCAGCACTACCTCACGGACCCCAGTACTACCTCACGGACCCCAGTACTACCTCACGGACCCCAGTACTATCTCACGGACCCCAGTACTACTTCACGGACCCCAGTACTACTTCACGGACCCCAGTACTACTCACGGACCCCAGTACTACCTCACGGACCCCAGTACTACCTCACGGACCCCATTACTACCTCACGGACCCCAGTACTACCTCACGGACCCCCAGTACTACCTCACGGACCCCAGTACTACCTCACGGACCCCAGTACTACCTCACGGACCCCAGTACTACCTCACGGACCTCAGTACTACCTCACGGACCCCAGTACTACCTCACGGACCCCAGTACTACCTCACGGACCCCCAGTACTACCTCACGGACCCCCATTACTACCTCACGGACCCCAGTACTACCTCACGGACCCCCAGTACTACCTCACGGACCCCATTACTACCTCACGGACCCCAGTACTACCTCACGGACCCCAGTACTACCTTACGGACCCCAGTACTACCTCACGGACCTCAGTACTACCTCACGGACCCCCAGTACTACCTCACGGACCCCAGTACTACCTCACGGACCCCCAGTACTACCTCACGGACCCCAGTACTACTTCACGGACCCCAGTACTACTCACGGACCCCAGTACTACCTCACGGACCCCAGTACTACCTCACGGACCCCCAGTACTACCTCACGGACCCCCATTACTACCTCACGGACCCCAGTACTACCTCAAGGACCCCCAGTACTACCTCACGGACCCCAGTACTACCTCACGGACCCCAGTACTACCTCACGGACCCCAGTACTACCTCATGGACCCCAGTACTACCTCACGGACCCCAGTACTACCTCACGGACCCCAGTACTACCTCACGGACCCCAGTACTACCTCACGGACCCCAGTACTACTTCACGGACCCCAGTACTACCTCACGGACCCCCAGTACTACCTCACGGACCCCATTACTACCTCACGGACCCCAGTACTACCTCACGGAGCCCCAGTACTACCTCACGGACCCCAGTACTACCTCACGGACCCCCAGTACTACATCACGGACCCCAGTACTACCTCACGGACCCCCAGTACTACCTCACGGACCCCTATTACTACCTCACGGAAACCCATTACTACCTCACGGACCCCAGTACTATCTCACGGAACCCCAGTACTACCTCACGGACCCCAGTACTACCTCACGGACTCCCAGTACTACCTCACGGACCCCAGTACTACCTCACGGACCCCAGTACTACCTCACGGACCCCCAGTACTACCTCACGGACCCCCATTACTATCTCACGGACCCCCATTACTACCTCGGGACCCCAGTACTATCTCACGGACCCCAAGTACTACCTCACGGACCTCCAGTACTACCTCACGGACCCCCATTACTACCTCACGGACCCCAGTACTACCTCACGGACCCCCATTACTACCTCACGGACCCCCAGTACTACCTCACGGACCCCAAGTACTACCTCACGGACCCCAGTACTACCTCACGGACCCCAAGTCCTACCTCACGGACCCCAGTACTACCTCACGGACCCCAAGTACTACCTCACGGACCCCAGTACTACCTCACGGACCCCAAGTACTACCTCACGGACCCCAGTACTACCTCACGGACCCCAAGTACTACCTCACGGACCCCAGTACTACCTCACGGACCCCCAGTACTACCTCACGGACCCCAAGTACTACCTCACGGACCTCAGTACTACCTTACGGACCCCAGTACTACCTCACGGACCCCAAGTACTACCTCACGGACCCCAGTACTACCTCACGAACCCCAAGTACATCACGGACCCCAGTACTACCTCACGGACCCCAAGTACTACCTCACGGACCCCAGTACTACCTCACGGACCCCAAGTACTACCTCACGGACCCCAGTACTACCTCACGGACCTCCATTTCTACCTCACGGACCCCAAGTACTACCTCACGGACCCCAGTACTACCTCACGGACCCCAAGTACCACCTCACGGATCCCAGTACTACCTCACGGACTCCAGTACTATCTCACGAACCCCAAGTACTACCTCACGGACCCCAGTACTACCTCACGGACCCCAAGTACTACCTCACGGACCCCAGTACTACCTCACGGACCCCAAGTACTACCTCACGGACCCCAAGTACTACCTCACGGACCCCCAGTACTACCTCACGGACCCCAAGTACTACCTCACGGACCCCAAGTACTACCTTTGCAGACACCCAGGGGTCTGCGGACCACAAGTTGGGAAACGCTGCTCTGCAGATACTAAATAGTGGTTTGATCCCCGTGTATTAACACACTAACACGTGGTCTGAGGACCCCGTGTATCAACACACTAACACGTGGTCTGAGGACCCCGTGTATCAACACACTAACACGTGGTCTGAAAACCCCGTGTATCAACACACTAACACGTGGTATGAGGACCCCGTGTATCCTCACACTAACACGTGGTCTGAGGACTTCGTGTATCCTCACAGTAACACGTGGTCTGAGGACCCCGTGTATCATCACACTAACACGTGGTCTGAGGATCCCGTGTATCATCACACTAACACGTGGTCTGAGGACCTCGTGTATCATCACACTAACACGTGGTCTGAGGACCCCGTGTATCATCACACTAACACGTGGTCTGAGGACCCCGTGTATCATCACACTAACACGTGGTCTGAGGACCCCGTGTATCATCACACTAACACGTGGTCTGAGGACCCCGTGTATCATCACACTAACACGTGGTCTGAGGACTTCGTGATCCTCACAGTAACACGTGGTCTGAGGACCCCGTGTATCATCACACTAACACGTGGTCTGAGGATCCCGTGTATCATCACACTAACACGTGGTCTGAGGACTTCGTGTATCCTCACAGTAACACGTGGTCTGAGGACCCCGTGTATCATCACACTAACACGTGGTCTGAGGATCCCGTGTATCATCACACTAACACGTGGTCTGAGGACCTCGTGTATCATCACACTAACACGTGGTATGAGGACCCCGTGTATCATCACACTAACACGTGGTCTGAGGACCCCGTGTATCATCACACTAACACGTGGTCTGAGGACCCCGTGTATCATCACACTAACACGTGGTCTGAGGACCCCGTGTATCATCACACTAACACGTGGTCTGAGGACCCCGTGTATCATCACACTAACACGTGGTCTGAGGACCCCGTGTATCATCACACTAACACGTGGTCTGAGGACCCCGTGTATCATCACACTAACACGTGGTCTGAGGACCCCGTGTGTCAGTATCATATATACACTTGTGTAGTGTATCTTTCCTTTTATACAGCTGGTCCCTTTGCGTGTGACGTCACGGTACCCGCTGACGTCAGAGGCTCAGCGCATGTGCACAGCCTCTCATAGGCACTCTCCCTCACTAACGTTAGACCTACAGGCGAGACAGACGGTGTGCTGGACTCTCCTTCACTTACTGTAAATATACCGTAACCATCCAACAAGGAGTCGGCCATGTTATCGTATGACGTCTCGGCATACTATACGTGTATTAACACACTAACACGTGGTCTGAGGACCCCGTGTATCATCACACTAACACGTGGTCTGAGGACCCCGTGTATCATCACACTAACACGTGGTCTGAGGACCCCGTGTATATACACTCATCGTCAACCTTCAAGAGACCGCAACTTCACTACTTTTGATCTAAATTCATTATAGTTCTTTATGACGGCAGAAATTTCCTTTTATTTAAGTTTTCTAGACAATTTTTGTCCATTCTGTAGCATGGTGACCAGAAGTGCACAACACTTCGTGTCTGTTTAACGTAATGAGTGAATGCCATCTCACTTACGAGAGTGCCTCCACTCACCACTAACTGCAACACTTACGAGAGTGCCTCCACTCACCACTAACTGCAACACTCGTTGCACTTTCTCTATCATGACAGTCATCAGTTACTTAACAGAGTGAGGAGTGACTTTTATAATTGAGCAAGAGGCAGCATTTACATGATCAAATTTTGACACGTATTACAGACTCTCCACTGAATCTGAAATTTTGCATGACGCTGAGTATTGCACAGTGTTACACGACTGTTGTCAACAGTACTGTTGATACACAACAGGAGGAAGTATCAGGTTAAGTGAAAAGCATATCTGTTTATTGTCTTAATGTTTCGGTGTTGCCCAGAACTCAGCAGGTGAAGTTCTGCTGAGGTTCACTATGTTCTTAGATTTACTTTACTGTGGGATTCGTAACAGTTCTTAAGTCTATTTAAGAGGCCTCATTTGAGACGGGACTTAAATACTCTCGTAACCAATACTATATAGCAGTTAAGATAGCATAGTCCCAGCAGCCCAAGAGCTGAATCCTCGACGGAACATTTAAAGAGCCTCAGATGGCACGAGGCACATAACCAAGAGCTGAGAGCACAGTCACTAGTGTACAAGAGCTGAGAGCACAGTCTCTAGTGTACAAGAGCTGAGAGCACAGTCGCTAGTGTACAAGAGCTGAGAGCACAGTCGCTAGTGTACAAGAGCTGAGAGCACAGTCGCTAGTGTACAAGAGCTGAGAGCACAGTCGCTAGTGTACAAGAACTGAGAGCACAGTCGCTAGTGTACAAGAACTGAGAGCACAGTCGCTAGTGTACAAGAACTGAGAGCACAGTCGCTAGTGTACAAGAACTGAGAGCACAGTCGCTAGTGTACAAGAACTGAGAGCACACTGGCTAACTATATTCTAGGACGCCATGTCAAGGCTCTTACAGTTTCTAGTGTACAAGTAGTTAAAATGGCTGCCGTGTGAGGTCGACACTTCTGCAGAACTCTCAACTGCAACATTGATACACATAACAAGAATGTTATATTGAAAAACATTACGATGCTTTCATAAGTGTGAGGCGTATATACAATATATATAAATTATGTATACAGTGAGAGGTCTCTCCAAGGCTGCTGTGTATGATGAGAGGGCAGAAGCAGCATACATCTGCTGGGTATGATGAGCAGGCAGCAGCATACATATATGCTCCTGAGTGCCTCTGCTATATTCCTCAGTAAAGTGTATAGTATAACCTTTAGTTGCAGGCATACATAGAAAGAAGGCAAAATTAATCCACGGCATAAGAAATCATCTTTTGAAGCCAGATTAACAAGTCACACTAGCCGCCTCCTAACAAGGTTGGGTGACCCAAAAAAGGGAGCACGTTCACCATTATTCATTCAATAGCTGTCTTGTTAGGAATGTAAAAACATCACAGTTCTAATTATTATTTATGGAAATCGCTAAACCTGCAAGAGTTATAACAAGCAAACAACAACGCCAAGGATGTGTAAACACCAGACTCTCATGAAGTCTTACTATAACTCAACTGCATTTACAATGTAACTCAGTTCAACTGTAGTTACCTTGTAGTTCAACCGTAGTTACATTGTAGTGCAGCTGTAGTTTTAATGTAGTGCTGTAATAATTTATAGTTACTGTAACCTTCAAGACAACGACAGTGCCAGACAACGACAGTGGACACTAGGCACTGGATACAGAACTTACTCTTGGTACAAAGTTTCATGTTTGTTGATATGTATGACGTCATCACTTGATAAAGCTCTACACAGAGTGAAACACTGTACCAACTGAAGCTTCCTCTGGAGCTTTATTTAAACCCATCGTTAAACTTAACTGTAAGATTACTCAGGAAGAAATAAAAGTAGACTGATAAGAACCAAGGTGAACATCATCCCATGTTCTGTTCATCATCCACACGTTCTGTTCATCATCCACACGTTCTGTTCATCATCCACACGTTCTGTTCATCATCCACACGTTCTGTTCATCATCCACACGTTCTGTTCATCATCCACACGTTCTGTTCATCATCCATACGTTCCGTTCATCATCCACACGTTCCGTTCATCATCCACACGTTCCGTTCATCATCCACACGTTCTGTTCATCATCCACACCTTCCGTTCATCATCCACACGTTCCGTTCATCATCCACACGTTCTGTTCATCATCCACACGTTCTGTTCATCATCCACACCTTCCGTTCATCATCCACACGTTCCGTTTATCATCCACACGTTCCGTTCATCATCCACACGTTCTGTTCATCATCCACACCTTCCGTTCATCATCCACACGTTCCGTTCATCATCCACACGTTCTGTTCATCATCCACACGTTCCGTTCATCATCCACATGAAGAACACAAATGAACTGCAAAGGTAACATGATCAGCGTTGTCAGCGGTGAGGTGGTTGTAAGAGTTGCTTGGACAGGAGACAGTTCTACAGGTGTAATGAAGTTCACAACGTTGGGAAGAATCTATAGGATGTTACTTGAAGGTGTTGCGTCAGGGAAGAAGAAGGCAGGCATGTTCTTAAGACGGAATAGTTCGTTTATGGTGGTGTTGGAAGTGCCTGGGTTGGCTGTATTAGCAAGGTGCGCATACACCATGCAATACAGCACCTTGGAGGGAGCAGAGTCAGCAAGTGGGGGGAGGGAGGTGCTGGGTAGACAGGACTCTTGTGTAGCTTGAAAAATTAAGTGGTGTCAGACTGGAGTTCTGCTATGTCGGCGATTTGATGCTGTTCTTCTTAGCTGCTTTGATTTTCTTAGACAGCGCTTCTTTTCTTAGTAGGCATTTAGCTGCAAGGGTATGATGAGTACTGTTGCAGTTGAGGCAGGTTGAAGTGGCACTGGTGATGGCACAGGCTTTGAAGTGACCTTTTCTGCAGCTGGAACAGAATTTGTCTTTAATGGGACAGTCGTTCGTTGAGTGATGGTAAGAGTAACAGTTCCAGCAGGGTGAGACATGAGCGAAACGTTCTGGTTCTATGTGGCGTGGATGTGTATGGTTGTATGAGATGGCTAGTCAGTCAGACAGCGCATGGGTAGCCATAGCCATGTTTGAAAAGATGATTTTGATCATTGAAGAGGCGTTAGGAATTCTGGTGATGATGTCTACGGAGGCCCAAGTGTTTTGTTCTTCGACTGAGGTCTTCAGGTCAGCGGGTGATAAGGATGTAACGATCTGGTCCAGTCGTTTTACAAAAACGGATATGATGAACCGTCTGTCTCTGAGTATCTTCACTGCAGTGTCGTCTATGAGTCTTTCAATGAGTGGATAGGTGTAAATTTGACCTGCAAGCAGGTCCTTACAGCGCCGGCAAGGGCTAGTTTGGTGGAGTCATTTATAACTCCACTGGACGGGTTAATCTTCACAAGATGTGAAAGCATCGTGAAAGAGTATAGGCGATGGCATGTAGGATAAAAATTCCCCTCTCCGACGGGATCGATGGGATACTTCTTGAGTAGAGCGACTGTGACTTTCCGGTAGCGTCGGGAGGCCTGGTCATAGACCGGACCGCAGGTGCACTCACCCCCGGAATATCCTCCAGGTACACTCCAGGTAAGTAGACCACCACCACCACTACGAGCACCAACATCAGAACCACCACCAGCGCCTACCACTGAGGATTGGACTGCAGTAGCACTGACCCAGCAACTAGTCACTACATCAACTAACACTGGGAGGGCTGGGGAAGGGAAGGGCGGGTAGCACACATTTTGGGAGTGTTGCCGAGAAAGAAAACGCCAGAACGGGAAAGATAAATACAAGACTTTCCTTCCAGGATTACTGCCAACCACGGAAAGAGGGGGAAGGAGAGAGGAAGGGATGGGAGAGGGAGGGAGGGAGGGAGGGAGCAGAGAAAGGGGTAAAAGGTAGCTGGTTAATTGGGTTTAAAACCTATCCACTACACGAAGGTCATTAAGGCTGCAAGTAACCTGTTCACCACCAGTCAAGTCATTAAAGTTATCCCTCAGTGTTTATGTACTGACATACACCTCTGTGTACATATATCCTTGGAGGGCAGAGAGAGAGAGAGGGCAGGGAGAGAGAGAGAGAGAGAGAGATAGAGAGAGAGGGAAGGAAGAGGGGAGAGGGAAGGAAGAGAGGGAGGGAAAAGATGGGAAAGGAAGAAAACGAGGGAAGAAAGAGAGGGGGAAGGGAGAGAGAGAGGGGGCAGAGAGGGAGAGCAGGAAGATGGGAATGGAAGAGAGGGGAAAGAAAGGAGAGAGGTGAGGGAGCCACACCCTCCTGGAGAAGCTCCAGAGAGTCAATGTCCCTTATCTATTTTTGTCAGAGGAGGAGGAGGATCAGGTGGTGGTAGTGGGAGTGGTGGTGGTGGTAGTGGGAAAGGTGGAGGTGGTAGTGGGGGTGGTGGTGGTGGTGGTGGTGTTGGTGGTAGTGGGGGTGGTGGTAGTGGTGGTAGTGGTGGTAGTGGGAGTGGTGATTGTAGTGACAGTGGTAACAGTGATGGTGGTGGTAGTGATGGTGGTAGTGGGAGTTGTGGTGATGGTAGTGACAGTGGTAACAGTGATGGTGGTGGTGGTGGTGGTAGTGGTAGTGGTGGTAGTGGTAGTGGTGGTAGTGGTAGTGGTGGTAGTGGTAGTGGTGATGGTAGTGACAGTGGTAACAGTGATGGTGGTGGTGGTAGTGGTGGTAGTGGTGGTAGTGGGTGTGGGAGTGGTGATGGTAGTGACAGTGGTAACAGTGATGGTGGTGGTGGTAGTGGTAGTGGTGATGGTAGTGACAGTGGTAACAGTGATGGTGGTGGTGGTAGTGGTGGTAGTGGGTGTGGGAGTGGTGATGGTAGTGACAGTGGTAACAGTGATGGTGGTGGTGGTGGTGGTAGTGGTGATGGTAGTCACAGTGGTAACAGTGATGGTAGTGGTGGTGGTGGTAGTGGGAGTGGTGATGGTAGTGACAGTGGTAACAGTGATGGTGGTGGTGGTGGTGGTAGTGGGAGTGGTGATGGTAGTGACAGTGGTAACAGTGACGGTGGTGGTAGCGATGGTGGGAGTGGGAGTGGTGATGGTAGTCACAGTGGTAACAGTGATGGTGGTGGTGGTAGTGGTAGTGGTGGTAGTGGGAGTGGGAGTGGTGATGGTAGTCACAGTGGTAACAGTGATGGTGGTGGTGGTGGTAGTGGTAGTGGTGGTAGTGGGAGTGGTGATGGTAGTGACAGTGGTAACAGTGATGGTGGTGGTGGTGGTGGTGGTGGTAGTGGTAGTGGTGGTAGTGGGAGTGGTGATGGTAGTGACAGTGGTAACAGTGACGGTGGTGGTAGCGATGGTGGGAGTGGGAGTGGTGATGGTAGTCACAGTGGTAACAGTGATGGTGGTGGTGGTGGTGGTAGTGGTAGTGGTGGTAGTGGGAGTGGTGATGGTAGTGACAGTGGTAACAGTGATGGTGGTGGTGGTGGTGGTGGTGGTAGTGGTAGTGGTGGTAGTGGAGTGGTGATGGTAGTGACAGTGGTAACAGTGACGGTGGTGGTAGCGATGGTGGGAGTGGGAGTGGTGATGGTAGTCACAGTGGTAACAGTGATGGTGGTGGTGGTAGTGGTAGTGGTGGTAGTGGGAGTGGGAGTGGTGATGGTAGTCACAGTGGTAACAGTGATGGTGGTGGTGGTTATGGTGGTGGTGGTGGTGGTAGCGATGGTGGGAGTGGGAGTGGTGATGGTAGTCACAGTGGTAACAGTGACGGTGGTGGTAGCGATGGTGGTAGTGGGAGTGGTGATGGTAGTCACAGTGGTAACAGTGATGGTGGTGGTGGTTATGGTGGTGGTGGTGGTGGTAGTGGGAGTGGTGATGGTAGTCACAGTGGTAACAGTGATGGTGGTGGTTGTAGATACAGTGGTGGTCGGGGCAGGCACGGTGCCACACCATTAAACAAAACTAGATAGATCAGCAGTGTTTTGCTACACTGATACAAAATATGACACCTGTCAGCATAGATATCTAGCAGAGAATACTAGAAGGTCAACTTATTGATTACCCTCCAGCATCTAGCCTGTTTCTGGTTGTGTGACAGGTTGTTAAGTCTGTATTTAAAACCAGTTATCTAGTATCATACTGGGCTTCTCAGTACCGATTTGGGATTACAACAGAATGAATACAAACCAAGTAAAAGTTGGCACCTTACTTATTATACTCCGTCTGTACAGGTAATTTAAATGGGGCTATCAGTAGTTTAGTTACGATACTGTGGACTATAATACTCTCTAAGAAACTGTACAATTTGATACGTTACTGCAATGAATTTGACTCAAAAGTACAAGAGTAATATATGTTTGTGTGCTCGGTGAATTGTTTCATTGCCACAGAGACAATAAAAACAGTTTGCTTGAAAAGACTTAAACCTAACAAATTAAAACCTAACAAATCGCAGGCCCTGATTAGCTGTTTTCAAGGGTTATACAAGAATGTAACTAGGAACTTAGTAAACCATTGGTTAGTCTTTTCAACATATCACTAAAAACTGGCATAGTGAGAGAGAAGTGGAAAAATGGCAAATGCTATAACTATCTACACAGCAGGAGACAGGTCCTTAGCTTCGAATTATAGACCAATTAGCCTAGCCTCCATTATGGGGAAATTGATGGAATCAATAATTTCCGAGGCTATTCGAGGCCACCTTGAAAGTCAAATTGAAAAATGAATCTCAGCACGATTTCACAAAAAGGCGTTCCTGCCTTACGAATTTACTAACTTTTTCACTAAGGTATTTGAGGAGGTAGATCATGGTAATATAATATTGTGCACAGGGACTTCAGTAAGGATTCTGATGAGTTCTACATCAGAGACTGTTGAGGAAAGTAGAGGCACACGGAATAAGAGAAATTTTTATCTTGGACAGAGGCTTGGTTGACAGATAGGCAACAGTCTGTAAAAATTGGGAGAAATCAGAGTGGGGGCGCATCACAAACAGGGGTTCCATAGGGGTTAGTGTTGGGCCCTTTATTGTTCACAATATATATAAATGACATAAATGAGAAAATAAACAGTGACATAAGCAAGTTTGATGACACCAAGGCAGAAATAATGGAAGCAAGAAGAGAAATTCAACGACCGAAGGGTATGTGCAAGGATTATCCCCAGAACAATGTCGCCGATGAACAGACCAACAAATGGATGCTACTTGGAATTGAAGGGATGAAGCTGAAGATGAAGGAAGTCCAGAAGACTGCTGTGAAAACCAGCAACTCTTTTTCTTTGCTATCAGACGAATGTGAATCAACCATCCATGATCTTCCAACAAAGACAGTTCCAACAAAGACAAGTGTTAATGACACAGTGAAGCCAGCCAGTGAAGACATTCCAGTGAAGACCATCTTTTCTAAGACTGTCGAGAAAGTCATGCACACTGCCAGTCGAGGTAAGAACATTGTTTAAGTTGGGAACAGTCAGATTAAGTTTATGTCTTAGAGATAGAAAGAGGAGGCAGAGGGTGTGTTTTCCTGGGCTAGGATAAAAGATATTGTTAGCCATCTAGACATCATGAAAGGTAATGGGAGCAATCCTATTATCTGTCTCAGTGCTGGGGGCAACGATGTTGGTAGACATAGGAGTGAGGACCTGATTAGCAGGTATAGGTCAGCAATAGACATAATTAGGAAAAAAGGAGGAACTCTATGATATGTGGTATTTTGCCAAGGAGAGATGGAAATGAATGGTTGTCCAGGGCAATTGGTATCAATTGTACGGTTCATATTTCTAACGGCTAAGCCATAGCTGTTCACGTGATTTCCAACCTCTGGCCATGTGATCTGGCATTAGCCAATCATAGGCCTGCCTTTTGAATGCCCCAGTGCCGTGCGAGCCTAGTAGTCAGTACCATTCGGGTAGGCATAGCCGGCGGACACAGGCATAGGCTCTCAGCTCCCATATATTCCAATGCCTCATTAAACGCTACCAAAAACCAAGCTCATCGTCTGTTAATATTACCAAATCTATGAAAAGAACCCCACAACACACAATTGCTGGCTGGACAAACACTGTAAGGAAAATGCAGTAACATTCATAGACAACTGGGACCTCTCCTATGGCAGAAATGACATGTACAGTGCTAGTCACGGCATTATGCCGCCCCTCCCCCACACACATACCAAAACACAAACACATACCACGAAAGATTATAATATATATATATATATATATATATATATATATATATATATATATATATATATATATATATATATATATATATATATATATATATATTTGCACACTTACTGAAGTTTTAATACTTGGTGCTGCGTCCTTTATGCTTAATCACGTCCCTTAGCCGTGTAGGAAGACTCTCACACAAATTCTTGAGGGTTTGGGGAGGTATATTATTCCATGCCTCATGTAGAGCAGCCTCCAGCCACAAGATGGAACTGATATCCTTGCCCAGTAAACTTCATTTCACTCAACAACCCCTCCTCAGCCCTCTGGATAATAGTCTTGGTAATCCCGCACCTCCTCCTAATTTCCACACTACGAATTCGCTGCATTATATTCACACCACACATTGATCTCAGACATGACATCTCCACTGCCTCCAGCCTTCTCATTGTTGCAACATTCACCACCCATGCTTCACACCCATATAAGATTGTTGGTATAACTATACTCTCATACATTCCCCTCTTTGCTTCCATCAACAAAGTTCTTTGTCTCCTCAGACTCCTAAGTGTACCACTTACCCTCATCAATTCTATGGTTCACCTCATCCTTCATAGACCCATCTGCTGACATGTCCATTCCCAAATATCTGAATACATTCACCTCCTCCATACTCTCTCCCTCCAATCTGATATCCAATCTTTCATCACCTAATCTTTTTGTTATCCTCATCACCTTACTCTTTCCTATATTCACTTTCAATTTCCTTCTTTTACACACCCTACCAAACTCATCCACCAACCTCTGCAACTTCTCTTCAGAATCTCCCAAACATTATCTCTACGTCCACAGCAGGACTCAAACCTGCAAACTCTGCATCAGAGTATCCAGTACTTTACCACGGAGCCAGACCCCAGATAAGTGTGGGTGCCTAGCCGGAGCTAGACGATGTTTCCCCATACCCCGGAGAACCAGGCTTGTTTTCAAAGTTATTGAGCCACTCTTTAAGTCCTGGTCACTCACACTATCTTTACAGCACACTTAAGTAAAGACTTATCGGAACCCAGTTAATAGTTTTATTGCTGACGTTGAATTTGTTGAATAATCCGACATGAGTGAGTGTTGTGCTGCACGAGACCAGTGTGTGCGGCTCTCAATTTCCATTAGGTTATGGTCTAAGTTTTCTGTTTTGCACACTGTTATGTCCAGACCAGATCACCATTATTTGTGACAATAATATCAAAGCTGTTTTTTTTAGCTTGTCGGTTCCACTATTTCCTGACTTAGCCGAATTTATTAGTCTCAATAGTTGGCTTGTGGAAGGCTTGTTATCCGAAGTGGCTACTTGAATGACCTCCATCACAGTTCTTTCTACATTCTTTCTAGTTTAGATATCTAAAATTGAAATCACCAATAACCAGAATGATTGGAAGCTGGTTTCAGAGATTTCCAAATCAGAAATCAATTTCCAATAGCGGGTCTTGAAACTGCTGGCAACTTGTATCTGATGGTTTATACACAAATACAAAAACTAGAGTCGGATTTTCGTTTTTTTTTTACTGCCAAAAACTTCGACTCCATCATTAGTGGCGTTAGTGAACTCAGTGTTAACAACGACTCTCACACACAAGCCACATCTTCCTAGGCTGGTGTCACACTACCAGTGATGGTAGGGGCAGGTATGGTGCCACACTACCAGTGATGGTAGGGGCAGGTATGGTGTCACACTACCAGTGATGGTAGGGGCAGGTATGGTGTCACACTACCAGTGATGGTAGGGGCAGGTATGGTGCCACACTACCAGTGATGGTAGGGGCAGGTATGGTGCCACACTACCAGTGATGGTAGGGGCAGGTATGGTGTCACACTACCAGTGATGGTAGGGGCAGGTATGGTGTCACACTACCAGTGATGGTAGGGGCAGGTATGGTGCCACACTACCAGTGATGGTAGGGGCAGGTATGGTGTCACACTACCAGTGATGGTAGGGGCAAGTATGGTGCCACACTACCAGTGATGGTAGGGGCAGGTATGGTGCCACACCACCAGTGGTGGTAGGGGCAGTTATGGTGCCACTCTACCAGTGATGGTAGGGGCAGGTATGGTGCCACACCACCAGTGGTGGTAGGGGCAGTTATGGTGCCACTCTACCAGTGGTGGTAACTTGACTATTTACTAAAGTAAGGCAACAGCATCAACGTCTTAGGTAATAAAAGTAACTTGTCTCGTTACGTGTCCTGTTCGTCCTCGGTCTTCAAGACGTCACGTCTGAGAGACGTCGGGGGGTAGTGAAGTCAAGTGAAGCCAAGCGTCTGTGCCTTAAGGACTCCCAGCCACGCCCTGTGCGTGTCCTTGGTCAACTCGTCCAAGCAAACAGAACGCTTGTTTTTCAACGTGTGACTCTGAACCAACTTGAACACCAGACTAAAATTAGATATCTATTAGATTAAGCACCTTTAACCTAACCTAACTACTATTTACATTGACTTATCAGCCACTGACGACATTACATAAACGGACTGGCAACGTCGTCGCTTAAATAGTAGGTAAATAGTAGGAAAATGCACGCTCGTTATTCATGAGGGATGGCTGGCTTGGTCCAAGCGTCTCCTGCCGTTTCGTTGGTGAGATTGAAAAGCACATCCTGTCTCAGTAAACCCCACGTCCTTGGTGAGTGGGTCTCTCTCTCTCTCTTCCTATCTTGCATTTCCAGGCACGGACACACGTGCAGCTAGCCAGAGCCGTGTCCTGATAGCCATTTCGGTGTCTGGTGGTGCATATTCTGGCAGCCAGACCCGTGTCTGGTACATGAACTGACAACCAGGTCTGTGTGCTACCAACCAGCCAGATCCGTGTCTTGACGTGTCTTAAGTAATCTTGCTTCTGTTGTTGTTGCTGCTGTTGCTTTTGCTGTTGTTATTGCTACTGCTGCTGCGTTCATTACACGAGTTCAACATTGATAATAAAATTGTGCAGTAATAATTAATTTCATAACTTGCGTGTGATGTACCATTATAGAGAACAAGAGTGCCACATCGTGCAGTGTACCATTATAGAGAACAAGAGTGCCACATCGTGCAGTGTACCATTATAGAGAACAAGAGTGCCACATCGTGCAGTGTACCATTATAGAGAACAAGAGTGCCACATCGTGCAGTGTACCATTATAAGCCTTAAGAGAGCTTCAGACCTTGATGTATAACCAGTGTAGATGTACGACCAGCGTAGATGTACGACCAGCGTAGATGTACGACCAGCGTAGATGTACGACCAGCGTAGATGTACGACCAGCGTAGATGTACGACCAGCGTAGATGTACGACCAGCGTAGATGTACGACCAGCGTAGATGTACGACTAGTGGGAAGTGTATAATTCTAGATAATAAGAGCACTTCATTCCTTCATGAAAGTTGCAATCATTCGAAATTACTCTCATGCAAGTTCTCTCCAGGTGATTCCTGGCTTATTGAGAAATAACTGTTGAATAAAAATCTATGTAAGAAGTATCACATAGAGTGGTGGTTGTAACCACGTCTCCTCTGCATCTGCTCCTGTTGACACTTCTTCACATAGGAGCTGTAAGAACATTAAGTCAGACATAATAGTTTACTACTGGAGTTCTACATTACAAACTAAACTTCTTGTCATCCTTATGGCACTAAAATTAATGCCTGTGAGCGAGACTCCTTGATAATTACCAGTTATATGTTAGCTACTCTTGACTCACAACATGATCGCTGTACAACTCTTGAAGATTGTTTCTCACTTTGATTTATTCCTAATGACAATCTTGATAAATTAACCTAAAGTATTTTGAAGGAAGCTGAACACAACCTTGGGTTACTTCATCAATTATCAATATTATTAAGAGAGTGAAATAATGAATTATAATGTCACAGGAATGCAGTTAAAAGCCTGAGTAGATCTATAACCCACTATGATAACATCAACGTAGATATTTACAGAGTAACTTGGAATGTAAATATTGAAGAATGTTGTAGTGGACAGAGGCTCAGGTTTGGTTACAAGTACTTCTGACACTTTGATATATAAAGAGAGTGACTAAGTTAAGTGTAAAGTAAGAAGTTAGTCTTCTGGTCACTTATTAGAAAATTACTGTCTTGGGTGTCCGTTTATTGAAGATTACGGAGACAGACAATGCATACACTGTTGAGGCATTTTAATTAACATTTACTGTACTATTAACGAAAGTGTGTTGCTTAGAACTTTGTTGCAACCTAGATTGTAACCCTTGTTGCCTCTACACCTGGCGCTACCCTGCCTGGCACTAACCTGCCTGGCACTACCCTGCCTGGCACTACCCTGCCTGGCACTACCCCTGCCTAGCACTACCCTGCCTGGCACTACCCTGCCTGGCGCTACCCTGCCTGGCACTACCCCTGCCTGGCACTAACCGGCCTGGCACTACCCTGCCTGACACTACCCTGCCTGGCACTACCTTGCCTGGCGCTACCCTGCCTGGCACTACCCTGCCTGGCACTACCCTGCCTGGCACTACCCTGCCTGGCGCTACCCTGCCTGGCGCTACCCTGCCTGGCGCTACCCTGCCTGGCACTACCCTGCCTGGCACTACCCTGCCTGGCGCTACCATGCCTGGCACTACTCTGCCTGGCGCTACCCTGCCTGGCACTACCCTGCCTGGCACTACCCTGCCTGGCGCTACCATGACTGGCACTACTCTGCATGGCGCTACCATGCCTGGCACTACCCTGCCTGGCGCTACCCTGCCTGGCGCTACCATGCCTGGCACTACTCTGCCTGGCGCTACCCTGCCTGGCACTACCCTGCCTGGCACTACCCTGCCTGGCGCTACCATGACTGGCACTACTCTGCATGGCGCTACCATGCCTGGCACTACCCTGCCTGGCGCTACCCTGCCTGGCACTACCCTGCATGCACGCCAGGGCTGCTGCTGCCTCCACAATAAACCAAAAAATAAAAAAAATCGAGTGTCTTCATGTATTTTGCTGGATACTATTAGTAAGAGGTTAGTTGGTGTCCCACGTTGTCATGGTAACCAGCATCACCAGTGTCAACAACACTAACCACTGCTCTCTCCTCCACCCCCTCTATCTCCCTCCTCCATCATCCCTCTATCTCTCTCCTCCAGCCCCCCTCTATCTCTCTCCTCCAGCCCCCCTCACATGTTTGTGTATGCGGGGGTTGAGTGTCAGTTAATGGTCCAGCCCCCCCTCACATGTTTGTGTATGCGGGGGTTGAGTGTCAGCTCCTGGTCCAGCCTTTAAACCAACAACCAAATTGCATTATTTATTATTTATTTTTGCCCTTAAGGCCCAATATTATTATTTACTCTTAAAACTGAATATTAAGTTTTCTTCTAATAGTGTCAATTTTCACCAATATTCACTAGTTCCCGCCCTTGTCATGGAGTATCTTGTATGACGTGGTCGTATCTACCCTACTGCTTCTCTCTTTTTATGCGGGTGAGTCCAGTTACTATGTGTGTACTCATATGTGTACTCATGTGTGTACTGGAGTTAATTTTCTAGTCTATAAAGACCAGACTTTTTGTACATGCTGTTACCTATTAGCGTTTGTAAAGGAGGAAGGTGAACTATAGCTCTTGGGTCCACCTATTACCTCTACAATAACAAACATTAATTATATCAATAGTATTGCAGATAGATATTAAACTTCCTAACTAACAGAACACAAATACTAATAATAAAGAGAGTAAATGGGCGGCTACAGCCAAGAGCTGTGTCCCCAGAGCACAGTACTCGCCATATTTATCTTTATTATTCTCATATCAGATACAGACAGTGATATAAATCATAGCAGTGTATGATCCCTTGCAGGCGACACTAGCATCTGTATAAGACTGAAACACATAGAAGACATAGCCTCAGAGATGACCTCAACCTAGTCTTCCAGTGGGTCATACACAAGACATAGCCTCAGAGATGACCTCAACCTAGTCTTCCAGTGGGTCATACACAAGACATAGCCTCAGAGATGACCTCAACCTAGTCTTCCAGTGGGTCATACACAAGACATAGCCTCAGAGATGACCTCAACCTAGTCTTCCAGTGGGTCATACACAAGACATAGCCTCCAAGATGACCTCAACTTAGTCTTCCAGTGGGTCATACACAAGACATAGCCTCCAAGATGACCTCTTCCAGTGGGTCATACACAACAATATGATGTTCAATGACAACAAATATCAATTACTGTGTCACGGAAGGATTGAGGAAATTAAAAGAAAATCGGAGTAAGAGACAAACTCAGATCACTCATTAGAACGTAAGTCTAATGCGAGAGACCTGGGAGTGATAATGTCAGAGGATCTCACGGTCAAGAAGCACAACAATGTTGTTATCATAACTGCAAGGAAAATGATAAGTTGGGTGACTAGAAGCTTAAAAAAAGGAGATACCAAACCAATGATGACACGCTTCAAGTCACTCGTTTTATCTTGTTTGGAATATTATTGTGCACTAACACAGCTAATATAAACTCAGTCAAACATCTAAACTACTGGAGGCACCTGAAGTCCCTCGAACTGCACTCCTTAGAACGTAGGCGAGAAAACTACATTATAATTTACACCTGGAAGATTCTGGAGGAATTAGTCCTAAACTTGCACACCGAAATAACTACAAATGAACACAAGTGGCTTAGCAGACAGTGAAAAATACTTCCGTTGAAAAACAGGGGACAATGAGTACACTGAGAGAGAACTTAATAAGTGTAAAGAAACAACAACTCTTCAACACTCTACCTTCATTCATCTTCAACACTCTACCTTCATTCATCTTCAACACTCTACCTTCATTCATCTTCAACACTCTACCTTCATTCATCTTCAACACTCTACCTTCCTTCATCTTCAACACTCTACCTTCATTCATCTTCAACACTCTACCTTCATTCATCTTCAACACTCTACCTTCATTCATCATCAACACTCTACCTTCATTCATCATCAACACTCTACCTTCATTCATCATCAACACTCTACCTTCATTCATCTTCAACACTCTACCTTCATTCATCTTCAACACTCTACCTTCATTCATCTTCAACACTCTACCTTCATTCATCATCAACACTATACCTTCATTCATCATCAACACTCTACCTTCATTCATCTTCAACACTCTACCTTCATTCATCTTCAACACTCTACTTTCATTCATCTTCAACACTCTACCTTCATTCATCTTCAACACTCTACCTTCATTCATCTTCAACACTCTACCTTCATTCATCTTCAACACTCTACCTTCATGCATCTTCAACACTCTACCTTCATTCATCTTCAACACTCTACCTTCATTCATCTTCAACACTCTACCTTCATTCATCTTCAACACTCTACCTTCATTCATCTTCAACACTCTACCTTCATTCATCTTCAACACTCTACCTTCATGCATCTTCAACACTCTACCTTCATGCATCTTCAACACTCTACCTTCATTCATCTTCAACACTCTACCTTCATTCATCTTCAACACTCTACCTTCATTCATCTTCAACACTCTACCTTCATGCATCATCAACACTCTACCTTCATTCATCATCAACACTCTACCTTCATTCATCATCAACACTCTACCTTCATTCATCTTCAACACTCTACCTTCATTCATCTTCAACACTCTACCTTCATTCATCTTCAACACTCTACCTTCATTCATCATCAACACTCTACCTTCATTCATCTTCAACACTCTACCTTCATTCATCTTCAACACTCTACCTTCATTCATCTTCAACACTCTACCTTCATTCATCATCAACACTCTACCTTCATTCATCTTCAACACTCTACCTTCATTCATCTTCAACACTCTACCTTCATTCATCATCACCACTCTACCTTCATTCATCTTCAACACTCTACCTTCATTCATCTTCAACACTCTACCTTCATTCATCTTCAACACTCTACCTTCATTCATCTTCAACACTCTACCTTCATTCATCTTCAACACTCTACCTTCATGCATCATCAACACTCTACCTTCATTCATCATCAACACTCTACCTTCATTCATCTTCAACACTCTACCTTCATTCATCTTCAACACTCTACCTTCATTCATCATCAACACTCTACCTTCATTCATCTTCAACACTCTACCTTCATTCATCTTCAACACTCTACCTTCATTCATCTTCAACACTCTACCTTCATTAACCTTCAACACTCTACCTTCATGCATCTTCAACACTCTACCTTCATTCATCTTCAACACTCTACCTTCATTCATCTTCAACACTCTACCTTCATTCATCTTCAACACTCTACCTTCATTCATCTTCAACACTCTACCTTCATTCATCTTCAACACTCTACCTTCATGCATCTTCAACACTCTACCTTCATTCATCTTCAACACTCTACCTTCATGCATCTTCAACACTCTACCTTCATTCATCTTCAACACTCTACCTTCATGCATCATCAACACTCTACCTTCATTCATCATCAACACTCTACCTTCATTCATCATCAACACTCTACCTTCATTCATCTTCAACACTCTACCTTCATTCATCTTCAACACTCTACCTTCATTCATCTTCAACACTCTACCTTCATTCATCATCAACACTCTACCTTCATTCATCATCAACACTCTACCTTCATTCATCTTCAACACTCTACCTTCATTCATCTTCAACACTCTACCTTCATTCATCTTCAACACTCTACCTTCATTCATCATCAACACTCTACCTTCATTCATCTTCAACACTCTACCTTCATTCATCTTCAACACTCTACCTTCATTCATCATCACCACTCTACCTTCATTCATCTTCAACACTCTACCTTCATTCATCTTCAACACTCTACCTTCATTCATCTTCAACACTCTACCTTCATTCATCTTCAACACTCTACCTTCATTCATCTTCAACACTCTACCTTCATGCATAATCAACACTCTACCTTCATTCATCATCAACACTCTACCTTCATTCATCTTCAACACTCTACCTTCATTCATCTTCAACACTCTACCTTCATTCATCTTCAACACTCTACCTTCATTCATCTTCAACACTCTACCTTCATTCATCATCAACACTCTACCTTCATTCATCATCAACACTCTACCTTCATTCATCTTCAACACTCTACCTTCATTCATCTTCAACACTCTACCTTCATTCATCTTCAACACTCTACCTTCATTCATCTTCAACACTCTACCTTCATTCATCTTCAACACTCTACCTTCATTCATCTTCAACACTCTACCTTCATTCATCTTCAACATTCTACCTTCATTCATCTTCAACACTCTACCTTCATTCATCTTCAACACTCTACCTTCAAGCATGAGGAAGCTTACCAACAGACTCCCCTGGCTGTCTTCAAGACAGGACTCGACAAATTTCTCAAGCACAAGCACCAACAGCCTGATCAATCAAGCCAGCAACCAGGTGGACTGGTCTGGGACCGGGCCGGGGGGGGGGGGTCCGGGAGTGACTAAAGGTAAGTATTTATCTTTAAACTTATGTATTGACCAAGTTTATTGTGTGTGTGTGTGTGTGTACTCACCTAGTTGTAGTTGCAGGGGTCGATTCACAGCTCCTGGCCCCGCCTCTTCACTGGCCGCTACTCGGTCACTCTACCCGCTTCATGAGCTTTATCATACCTCTCCTTAAAGCTATGTATGGATCCTGCCTCCACTGCATCACTTCCCAGACTATTCCACTTCCCGACCACTCTGTGACTGGAGAAATACTTCCTAACATCCCTGTGGTTCATCTGAGTCTTCAACTTCCAACTGTGTCCCCTTGATGCTGTGTCCCATCTCTGGAACATCCTGTCTCTGTCCACCCTGTCGATTCCTCTCAGTATTTTATATGTCGTTATCACAGCATCCCTATCTCTCCTGTCCTCCAGTGTCGTCAGGTCGATTTCCATTAACCTCTCCTCGTAGGACATGCCCCTTAGCTCCGGGACTAGACTTGTTGCAAACCTTTGCATTTTCTCTAATTTCCTTACGTGCTTGGCTTGGTGTGGGGTTCAAACTGGTGCTGCTTACTCCAATATGGGCCTGACGTACACGGTGTACAGGGTCCTGGACGATGTCGGAATGCTATTCTTAAGTTTGCTAGGCGCCCATATGCTGCAGCAGTTATTCGGTTAATGTGTGCCTCAGGAGATGTGCTCGGTATTATAATCACCCCAAGATCCTTTTCTTTTAGTGAGGTTTGTAGTCTCTGGTCAGCTAGACTGTACTCCGCCTGTGGTCTTCTTTGCCCTTCCCCAATCTTCATGACTTTGCACTTGGTGGGGTTGAACTCCAGGAGACAGTTCCTGGACCAGGCTTGCAGCCTGTCTAGATCCCTTTGAAGTCCTGCCTGGTCCTTCTCCGATTGAATTCTCCTCATTAACTTCACATCGTCTGCAAACAGGGACACTTCTGAGTCTATTCCTTCCATCATGTCGTTCACATATACCAGAAACAGTACCTGCCCTAGGAATGACCTCTGTGGAACCCCATTCGTCACAGTCGCCCACTCTGACACCTCGTCACGTACCATGACTCGCTGATATCTTCCCCTCAGGTATTCCCTGATCCATTGCAGTGCCTTCCCTGTTATACCTGCCTGGTCCTTCAGCTTTTTCACTAATCTCTTGTGTTGTACTGTGTCAAAAGCCTTCTTACAGTCCAAGAAAACGCAGTCTACCCTCCCATTTCTCTCTCTCTCTCTCTTGTCTTACTGCTGTCACCCTGTCATAGAACACCAGTAGGTTTGTGACACAGGATTTCCCATCCCTGAAACTGTGCTGGTTGTCGTTGATAAGCTCATTCCTTTCTAGGTGCTCCAGCACTCTTCTCCTGATAATCTTCTCCATGACTTTGCATACTATACATGTCAGTGACACTGGTCAGTAGATTAATGCTGCGTGTCTGTCTCATTTTTTAAAAACTTGGGACTACATTTACCGTCTTCCACACCTCAGACAGTTTATCTGTTTCAATAGATGTGTTGAAAATTGTTGTTAGTAGCACACATAGCGCCTCTGCTCCCTCTCTCAGAACCCATGGAGAGATGTTATCCGGCCCCATCACCTTTGAAGTATCTAGTTCGCTTAGCAGCCTCTTCACCTCCTCGTCGGTTGCATGTATTGTGTCCAGCACTTGGTGGTGTACCCTACCTCTCCGTCTTTCTGGGGACCCTTCTGTCTCGTCTGTGAACACTTTTCTGAATCTCATGTTGAGCTCCTCACATACTTCTCGGTCATTTCTTGTGACCTTCCCTCCTTCCTTCCTCAGCCTGATCACCTGGTCCTTGACTGTTGTTTTCCTTCTGATGTGGCTGTACAATAACTTCGGGTCAGATTTGGCTTTCGTTACTTGGTCATTTTCGTATTGTCGTTGGGCCTCCCTCCTTACCTGAGCATATTCATTTCTGGCTCTACGACTGCTCTCCTTATTCTCCTGGGTCCTTTGCCTTCTATACTTCTTCCATTCTCTAGCACACTTGATTTTGGCCTCTCTACACCTTTGGGTAGACCAAGGGCTCGTCCTGGCCTTCTCGTTATTTCTGTTTCCCTTGGGTACAAACCTCTCCTCAGCTTCCTTGCATATTGTTGTCACCTATTACATCATCTCATTTACTGATCTTCCTGCCAGTTCTCTGTCCCACTGAACCTCATGCAGGAAATTCCTCATGCCTGTGTAGTCCCCTCTCTTGTAGTTTGACTTTATTCGTCCTGCCCTTCCTGCTTCCCTCTCCACTTGTAACTCTACTATATATTCAAAGCTCAGAACCATGTGGTCGCTGAACCCAAGGGGTCTTTCATACGAGATGTCCTCAGTATCTGCTCTACTCAAGGTGAATACTAGGTCCAGTCTTGCTTATTCGTCCTCTCCTCTCTCTCTGGTAGTGTCCCTTACGTGTTGGTACATGAGGGTTTCCAGTACCACCTCCATCATCTTAGCCCTCCATGTTTCTGGGCCCCCAGTGGGTGACAGAAGTCACCCACAATCAGTAGCTTCGCCCTGCTCGCATGAGCCCTTCTGGCCACTTCAGCCAGTGTGTCAACCATCGCTCTGTTACTCTCGTCATATTTTTGCCTTGGCCTCCTGCTGTTCTGTGGTGGGTTATACATCACTGCAATTATCACCTTGGGACCTCCAGACTGAAGTGTTCCTATTATGTAGTCTCTTGCTTCTCCTCTGTCTCCTCTCTCTAACTCCTCAAAATCCCATTGGTTTTTGATGAGCAGTGCCACTCCTCCACCCCTTCTGTTCCCTCTGTCTTTCCTCAGGATCTGGTGTCCAGTTGGAAAGATGGTATTTGTTATTATTCCTTTAAGCCTCTTTGATTCTTTCATGGCACTCCTCCCACTTATTCATTATTCCATCAGCGTTGGTGTACCATACCTTCAGTTTCCTCTCCAACACTGTGTTCTGGGGGGGGGTTGTGGGGTTTGGGGAGAAGGGGACCTGGCAGGGGGCTATGGGATTCTACTGCAAACTGTAGGGTGGGGGGTGGTGAGTGTGGAGTGTGGTTTGTATTGGGATAGTGTGTTTGACTGTGGGTGTCTAAGGGTGGTTCTGTGGGTGTTTGCGCTTGTTGTTTCGCTGGTTCTGGTTGTCCACTGCTGACTTTATCCTTTTCTCTCTTTCTAGTCCTTTTCGTTACTGTGTACTCTCCCTCAGCTGCTGTCGTTCCGTTCTCGTTCTGTTGCGGTCTAGGAACACCCTCCTGCATGTTAATAATTCCTTCAGCCGTGCGTGTGCGTGCGTGCGTGTGTGTGTGGGTGCATGCGTGCGGGTGCATGCATGCATGTGTATGTGTGTTTGTATGTGCGTGCGTGCGTGTGTGTGTGTGTGTGCATGTATGTGTGCGTGCGTTTGTGCGTGCGTGTGTGTGCATGTATGTGTGTGTGTGCATGTATGTGTGTGTGCGTGTGTGTGTGTGTGCATGTATGTGTGTGTGCGTGTGTGTGTGTGCATGTATGTGTGTGTGTGCATGTATGTGTGTGTGCGTGTGTGTGTGTGCATGTATGTGTGTGCGTGTGCGTGCGTGCGTGCGTGCGTGCGTGTGTGCGTGCGTGCGTGCGTGCGTGCGTGTGTGTGTGTCGCTCACTGAAGACCACCTTGCTGAGGTGTCTTGCTTAGTTGCATGTGTAACCTTCATCCATATCTCCTTGTTGTCGAGGCTTCCTTGTTACGGTCTCCTCCTCTACCTTGCCTGTACCTGTAGCCTTGTAGGTAACCTCTAGTAGGTCTCGGGAATCACCACCCTCGTGGTTCAGTCTTAGACCAAGCTTGATCGATCAGGCTATTGGTGGCAGCCGCATGCAAACCAACATATACACCACAGCCTGGTTGATCAAGAACCGACTTGAAGAATATATCAGGTTTCTTCTTAAGACAGCCGGGTATTTGTTGGTAATTTCCCTTATGTATGAAGGGAGGTTGCTGAAGAGTCTTGGTTCCCTTACAGGCTTATTGAATTTTCACTTAATATATTCATCGGTATCGTGCATCTCAATGGCGGTATCTTAATCGTCCGCCCAGCCTCTGGTATTCCCATGGAGTGCCTTCAGTGTGGAGGTATTGCATATATTATGGTGTATCTTTCTCACCTACGTTGCAAGTAGTATAGTTCCAGGGAATTCAGGTGTTCCCAGATGTTATTACTTGATTGAATTTATATGAAGAGTGAAGGATGTGTGTACGTTGTCCAGGCGTGCAGTTTCACCTGCCTTGAAGAAGGTTGTTAGCGTACAACAGTGATTCACTCCAGAGTGGCATCAGACTGTGCTATGTTTCCAAATATTTCTTATTTTAGATCAAGAGGTGCAACTTGTGCAGTCCTTCCTTGTAGTCTCAGGCCCGCAGCTCCACCATCAGTCTGGACACATTACTTTCATCAGGGTTCAACACTGGTGCTGTGTACTCAGGAATTCCTTACACTCCAGGTATACGTATTTATACCTGGAGTGTAATACACCTGAGTATTTCTTACCTTTCATCTACACCAAGAGTTATCACTGAAGTTTTCCTCTCCTCCTTGTACTGCACTCTCCATATATCTCCTTATTTTATATTACTGCTTCTCTAGTTATTTCCTTTATCAATCGTCCTCAAAGATTTGTTAAGTTATACCATCAAGTAAAGAAAGAGCCTGGACTTCACCTTACGAAACAGACAAAGCAAATGCGATAGTAATTATGGACAAGGTAGATTAAAGTGGAACAATGTTATCAGAAGACTTACGCGCCTCTTAAGTT
Source organism: Cherax destructor (assembly GCA_009830355.1). Taxonomy (NCBI): domain Eukaryota; kingdom Metazoa; phylum Arthropoda; class Malacostraca; order Decapoda; family Parastacidae; genus Cherax; species Cherax destructor. Next base: position 72,034 of record WNWK01001198.1, on the reverse strand, counting down.
GTTCACTTACTTCCTTTCTGTTCACTTTTTCTCTAATTACAACTCCATATTTTTCTTTTAATTCTTCTACTATCGTCTTTTGTCCTCTTTTTTATCCAGCCTCTCACTGATTCTCTCACTAGGCCCTGGATCACCCTTCAGGTAGGCCCTGGATCACCCTCCAGGTAGGCCCTGGATCACCCTCCAGTTAGGCCCTGGATCACCCTCCAGGTAGGCCCTGGATCACCCTCCATGTAGCCTCTGGATCACCCTCCAGATAGACTCCAAGAAGCCCCTGGATCCCCCTCCAGGTAGACTCCAGGTTGGCCCTGGATCACCCTCCAGGTAGACTCCAGGTAGCCTCTGGATCACCCTCTAGGTAGACTCCAGGTAGCCCCTGGATCACCCTCCAGATAGACTCCAGGTAGCCCCTGGATCCCCCTCCAGGTAGACTCCAAGAAGCCCCTGGATCCCCCTCCAGGTAGACTCCAGGTTGGCCCTGGATCACCCTCCAGGTAGACTCCAGGTAGCCTCTGGATCACCCTCCAGGTAGACTCCAGGTAGCCCCTGGATCACCCTCCAGATAGAGTCCAGGTAGCCCCTGGATCCCCCTCCAGGTAGACTCCAGGTTGGCCCTGGATCCCCCTCCAGGTAGACTCCGGATCACGAAGTCTATAAACCTTAACACTATCTTCTCCACCATTCACTTTCAACACCCACTTGAGATTATCCTTGAGTTTTCAACCATTGATTTCCACTTTTTCTCTTTCCTTGTGAGGTTAGTGGCAGTAGGATTGATGTGGTGCTAAGTTATGGTGTTAGTTGCTGGTAGTGTTGGGTACCTTGGTGGTGTTAGTTGCTGGTAGTGTTGGTTACCTTGGTGGTGTTAGTTGCTGGTAGTGTTGGGTACCTTGGTGGTGTTAGTTGCTGGTAGTGTTGGGTACCTTGGTGGTGTTAGTTGCTGGTAGTGTTGGTTACCTTGGTGGTGTTAGTTGCTGGTAGTGTTGGGTACCTTGGTGGTGTTAGTTGCTGGTAGTGTTGGGGAACCTTGGTGGTGTTAGTTGCTGGTAGTGCTGGGGCACCTTGGTGGTGTTAGTTGCTGGTAGTGTTGGGTACCTTGGTGGTGTTAGTTGCTGGTAGTGTTGGGGAACCTTGGTGGTGTTAGTTGCTGGTAGTGTTGGGTACCTTGGTGGTGTTAGTTGCTGGTAGTGTTGGGGCACCTTGGTGGTGTTAGTTGCTGGTAGTGCTGGGGCACCTTGGTGGTGTTAGTTGCTGGTAGTGTTGGGGCACCTTGGTGGTGTTAGTTGCTGGTAGTGTTGGGTACCTTGGTGGTGTTAGTTGCTGGTAGTGTTGGGTACCTTGGTGGTGTTAGTTGCTGGTAGTGTTGGGGCACCTTGGTGGTGTTAGTTGCTGGTAGTGCTGGGGCACCTTGGTGGTGTTAGTTGCTGGTAGTGTTGGGGCACCTTGGTGGTGTTAGTTGCTGGTAGTGTTGGGGCACCTTGGTGGTGTTAGTTGCTGGTAGTGTTGGGGCACCTTGGTGGTGTTAGTTGCTGGTAGTGTTGGGTACCTTGGTGGTGTTAGTTGTTGGTAGTGTTGGGTACCTTGGTGGTGTTAGTTGCTGGTAGTGTTGGGGCACCTTGGTGGTGTTAGTTGCTGGTAGTGTTGGGGCAACTTGGTGGTGTTAGTTGCTGGTAGTGTTGAGTACCTTGGTGGTGTTAGTTGCTGGTAGTGCTGGGGCACCTTGGTGGTGTTAGTTGCTGGTAGTGTTGGGTACCTTGGTGGTGTTAGTTGCTGGTAGTGTTGGGTACATGGTGGTGTTAGTTGCTGGTAGTGTTGGGCACCTTGGTGGTGTTAGTTGCTGGTAGTGTTGGGTACCTTGGTGGTGTTAGTTGCTGGTAGTGTTGGGTACCTTGGTGGTGTTAGTTGCTGGTAGTGCTGGGGCACTTTGGTGGTGTTAGTTGCTGGTAGTTTTGGGCACCTTGGTGGTGTTAGTTGCTGGTAGTGTTGGGTACATGGTGGTGTTAGTGGCTGGTAGTGTTGGGGCACCTTGGTGGT